>PVIJ01008878.1:0-56190 GCA_004024925.1 Scalopus aquaticus
ATAGGGAGGCCGGGTGGGAGAGAGACAATCAGTGGGGTGGGGGGGAGGGAGGCGGAGGGAGGGAAGGAAAAGGGCACAAAATGGAATAGAAAAGAACACAAGGGACCATGAAGATGGATCACGGGTGAATTGGTGGTGGGCTACCCAAGGGGAATACAAAATGTAAAAGACATAAATAACAATAAAAATATATATTTATATTAAAAAAAAAAACTCCCTTTTGGGTGAATGAATGCCTGTTGATTTTTTTTTGTAATGCTTGTTAATTTTTAAATGTAGTCTAGTGATACAATTCAGAAATTTATTCAGTTTCAAATTCTTGGTTCCTTCATCTTATAAATTTGGAGATTAGAAAGCATAAGAAATTACAATTTTGGCTTTCATCTGACAATAAAATTGTGGTCTTCATCTCATCTCTTAATACCATTTGTAAAGAAAATTTACAAGACAATCTCTTACCCTCCAGAATTATTTTCATCAATACTTAAACATATACACATTTTTAGAATAAAAATGTCCATTTTTATTAAGTGGAGTTTTAAATTTATGTTTATTAGAGTGTTGATTTTTATTTTGTATATTTTTATTCTTTAGGCATGGGTAGACAACTTTTTAGTTCCAACTTTATGTACTTGCATGAAAATAGAGTAAAATGAATCACTTTACCATTAAGAAATTCAGTGTTTTGTTTGCAGACCAATTGTTAAAAATTACTGATATATTCTAGCAGAAGCAGTAAAGGTTATGTCAAATAACTACTAAAAAAATCATACTGCATAGTGTTAATGATGTTACCTTAACATACCAGCTTCAGGGGCTGCATAATTGTTTCTGCCAACCCATAAATTTTTGAGTAACAACAAAATTATTGTGATTTTTCTTACTAAATAATTCATACATTACAAAGCATGTATGTAACAAGGTTCATGAATCACTAAAGCATGTAATGATCATATATCTAATGACATATCTCTTTTCATAAGACGAATTCAAATAGATTTATGTATTTAGGTTAACTAAAAAATGCTGAGTTTATAAGGTTCATAATTCTATCATCAACAACAAAAAAACTTCAAATCTTCTTTAAGAAATACAGCTTCCATGATTTGCTTTTAAAAACTGAAACCTTTTGTTTATCAAAATCCTTGTGTCTAAGCTACTTTTCATGAAGTTTTATAGCTTTTAAATTGATACTATAAATATCACTGAAGATGAATTAATAATATAATGGAGTAGTACAATGTTCATAAACTGTATTTAAAATGATATAAGTGCAACTAAAATAGCTATAAGCAATACTGTATAAAACCTCATACTAGTAGTAGCTGATATTCTTTATCCAGCAACTAGGATCTAGAAGACAGTATTTTCATTTACTGACATTTTACTAGCTTTTCTATGGTTTTATCTTAAATAATCTAAAACCAAACATATCCTTCTTAAAATGCTACTGAAAATAATCCCAAATGAGATTTCTATCTGATTAAAATTGTTTCATAGCTAAAATTTCAAAAAATTCTAAGACTGCAACATATAGAATAATGTTAATGTGTTTTACCTATTTTCATCTCTAAAATGTTTTAAATTCAGTTATGCAGTCAGGGCCTCCCTGGTGGTGCAGTGGGTTAAGTTGCAGCACTATAAAGCTATCCAAAGCCACTGAAGCATGAGTTCACTACCCGGTCAGGGAGCTTCCCCCATGGTGCAGCAGATCCCTCCTGTCTCGCCTGCTGGTCCCCTCAGCTGTGTATTTCAGTCGATCCTCTCTTCTATTCCCCACTCTGTCTCTGGTGAATCCTCTCACCCCTCCCCCACCTCTGGCCTACACCCCAGCTTGTATGCATAAATAAAATAAATCTTTAAAAAAAATCATGCAGTTATATTTTACCATAGTAATATTGAATTCTTATAATTTTTTTATTTGTGGTGAAATGTACGTAAAACAAAACTTACCATGTGTACCATTTGTGAGGGTTACAGTTCAGAGGTATTAAGTACATTCATATTTTTATGTAATCAATCCCACCCATCTCCAGAATGCTTTCCATCTTGCAGCACCCGTTAGACACTAAATACCCATTCTTCCACTCCTTCAGTAATTTTTTTAACAGCTTTATTGGTAGATAATTCACATGGCATGTAATTTTCCATTTAAAGTGCACAAGTCAGTGATTTGATTATAGTCATAGAGGTGTACAACCATCACCACAATTTTAGAAGATTTATCACCTGCAGAAAGAAGCCTTATATCCATTAATTGTCACTCCCCATTTTGTTCCAACTTCCCCAGCTCTGGTCAATCAATCCACCACTGTCTCTATAAATTTGCCTATTCTGGACATTTGATATAAATGGAATCATACAATAAGTGGTCTTTTATGACTGGCTTCTTTCACTTACCATGTTTTCAAGCTTCATTCCTGTATCATCACTGTTTCTTTTTTTGTCCGCATATTTATTGTGAATATATTTTACTTATCCTTTCACCATTTCATGGATATTTGTTTCTACTTTTGCCTAGAATGAATAATATTACTATGAACATTTGTGTACAAACATTTATGTGAAGATGTTTTCAATTCTCTAGGGTACATATACTCATAGGAATAGAATCACTAGGTCATATGGTAACTCCATGTTTAGTAGTCTGAGGAACTGCCAAACCTTTCCAAAGTGGTTAATACCATCTTATAGTCCCACTCACAATGTATGAGGGTTCTAATTTCTCCACATGTCCTGTCTTGTTATTACCTGTCTTTTTGATTACAGCTATCCTAGTGGATGTGAAGTGGTATCTCATTGTTTTAATTTGCATTTCACTAATGGTTAGTGCTAATCATCTTGTGTGCATGGTAGTCATTTGTATATCTGATTTATTTGAAATGTCTGTTCAAATCTACTTAATGGGTTGTTAAATTACAAGAGTTCTTTATATATTCTAACTACAAGTTCCTTATTGATAAAGGATTTGAAAATATTTTCTCCATTTGTATGGGTTGTCTTTTCATTTTAATGATAGTGTTCTTTGAGACACAAAATTGTTTAACTTTGATAAAATGCAATTTATGTAAATTTTATTTTGTTGTTTGCCTTTACTAACTTATCCTATCTCTACATAGGACAATTTTGTAGTAGATGCCATATGAAATCACAGTTTATATATTAAAAAGCTAACTAAATTTTTAGAAATCACTTACTAAGGACATGCAGAAAAATGAAGCTAGACCAGTCTCTCACATCATACATAAAAATAAATTTGAAGACTTGAATGTTAAGACTGCAAACCATAAAACACATACATGAAAACAAAGGCAAACTGCTCCATGACACTGGTTGTAGTGATATCTTTGAAGACATGATCCTAACAGCAAGGAAAACGAAAAATAAACAAACAAATGGGGCTATACATCAAACTAAGAAACTTCTGTAAAGGAAAAGAAACTATCATGAAAATGAAAAGACATCCTACCAAATGAGAGAAAATATTTGTACATCATATCTGACAAGGGATTAATGTCCAAGATCTACTAAGAACTTATACAACTCAACAAAAAGAAAGCAAAGAACCCAATCGAAAAAATGGGCAGGAAAACCAAATTAACACTTCTCTGAAGAAAACGTACAGGTCAACAGGGATATGAAGAATTGTTCAACATCGCGTGTCGGGGATATGCAAATCAAAACTACATGAAAATGACCCATGAAAAACAAAAACAAAGCCCCAGAAACAACAAATGTTGCCTTTACTAAGGAGAAAAGGGAACATTCGTATACCATTGGTGCGAATGTGGACTGGTCTGATTCCTGTGGAAAACACTATGGGGTTTTTTTAAATACTAAAAATAGATCTGCTATATTAATCCAGCAATTCTACTCCTTGCTATCTACCCAAAGAATGTAAAAGTCCTAGTTCAATAGGATGTATGCAGTCTTATATTCATTGGCCATCCAGCTATTTCTTAGATAACCTTTCTGTTAACTGAGAGCACTATTTCAATAGTCAAGTTATGGAAGCAACCTAAGTGCCCAATGACAGAGGCGTGGATTAAGAAGATGTGTATATAAGCAATGGAATACTACTTAGCTATAAAAAAGTGGGCAACTCTTGCCATTTGCAACAACATGGATGGAACTGGAAGGGGTTATGCTAAATGAAATAAGTCAGAAGGAGAAAGACAAATACCACATGACTTCACTCATGTGGAATCTAGAGAAACAAAACAAACTGACAAATCTAAAACAAACCCTAGATATATGCCTGCAGAACTAAGGCCACTAGAGTGGGGGTGGGAGTGGGAACAAAAAGGGGGAGGAGGTCCAATGAACTATGGGTAAAGGACTATGGGTGTTTTGGTGGTGGGTATGGTGTGGTGATACACATTTGAGAAGGTGTGAATCATATCCCCTAAATCATATAGTGTTGTAAACCAGTGTAACCTTAATAAAAAAATTAATTTAAAAAATCACTTACAAAAAACAACCTATTTTTATCCCAGTTGTACCAATATTTTCAATTAGCAAAACAGATACCTGAAAAATAAATGGGTGGCCATGCTTGTGTCAGTGAAGACTATTTTAGCCACTTTTTCATATAAGAAAAAATCTCTCAATGTCTGATCTCCAGCTTAAATTAGAGGAATACCGTGTGGACTGTGGTCACTATTAATAACACTTCTTATTGTTGGGAAAGCTCTTGTGAAACATTTGTCAAGCACATAAAATGGTATAAAAGTGAAATATAGTAATTAAGATTTGTGTTCTATTGATTGTGTAGCTAAAGTAATTTTTCATTACTAACATAAGATTTAATAAGTATAAGTAGTTAAAGATTCTGACTTGGCACTAGTCATTAGCATGTAATTGAACTAGTAAAAAAGATCAGTTAAAGCTGTGTTGATTACCACCTTATCTTTGAAAGGCAATTAAAGACCTCAATCATTGCAACAAGATTTGATTGTGCGGCCTTTATTGGACATTGATCTTTCAACAAAGTGCAGTTACATTTTCCATTAATTTACAGTAACACAGTTTAACTCTGATACCCTAGACTGTTGACCCAGGTAAGATGTAATGCTAAGTACTTGTTTAGGTTAAGATGCCCCAAGTATCAGTACTATCTGAATAGTACGTGTTGAAAAAAGTAGATACCCGATCCACTGGCTTTAGGATAAGGTTTCTGTTACCTGCATTAGCTTTTAAATGAAATGAAATCAAGAGCCTATCTTTATGTCATCCCATTGAAACATCATTCATTCTTTAGGAGTTAAGATATATCATGAAGAATTATAGCTGTTCTGTCCTTATAGTTTTGAGTGAGTGTAAACTTATGGCACAGAATAAATTTTAAAAGAAATGCTTTTAATAGTTTCCTTTTCACTGATACCAAACTTTGCAAAATTCTAGTGACCAAATATGTATGATGGAAACTATAACAATCTGTATAATTTGCTGTTAAGATATTACCACTAAGAAACTAGGGACTTATGTATTTGCAACCTCTTTCATCCTCTCAAGTTACTGCATATTTATTATGGTGCTTCCCAATTTACACAGGAACTCAGAATTCTGACTAGAGGGCCACCCCGGTGGCGCAGCGGTTAAGCACTAGGCTTTGGAGCTGCCGGCAGCAGCGACGCGAGTTCGACGCCCGGCCAGGGAGAATCCCACATGGCGTGGCAGACCTCTCCTGCCTTGCCCGCTGCTCCCCTCAGCAGTGTATTTCTGATCTGCCTGTTCTGCTACCCGCTCTGTCTCTGGTGAACCCTCTCGCCGCCCCACGCCTCTGGCCTGTACCCCAGCTTGTATGTATAAATAAAAAAATAAATCTTTAAAAAAAAAAAAGAATTCTGACTAGAAAATTCATCAAATACTTGGCAATTGATTTGCATAAAAATAAGAAATTTATGCAAAATTTATACTAAAAACACTTTTATTTAAAAATGGTTTTGCCTAAATTATTTTAAAGACCAAGTCCCACTTGTCCCACAGACGTACAGGAAGAAAAGCTGCCATTGGTTGCTTCATCAGCTATGAAAATTCCTAATATCTGGATGGGCAGGATCCACTTGGAACCGGGCTTGCCATCACCAGCATGTGTTTAAGGAAAAAAGTATAAAAGGTTCTGACACTAAAAATTGCATTAATCTTTAGACTTCCGGCATTTATACTTTATTCCTCTTATGCCGCAGTGGAATATCCAACTTTAAGGAAAAGTCTTAAGCTATTATTGGTCAATGGAGAGTACTTTTCAGACTAAAAGGTTCACTACAAGACTTAACAAATCCAATGAATGATATTTTAATATTTGAACTATGCCCTTAGCCATCTTTGAGTTCATCCTTCACCATGATCAACTCTGTGAGAGCAAGAGGTCTATTGATTTTCATGTAATACAAGAAAATATTACATTTGCTTAATTGTTACACAGTGAGCACATCAGACAAGAAATCAAGGCTCTATTTAATGCTGCAAGCAGCAGAGAATTACAAAGATCAATAGGGTAGTTTGTCAAAGATGTTCTCCAAGGAGACTTACCTATCACCATATGGACAAGAAGTCACACTGACTGTAGCTATTGAAAAACAGGTAAGCAGAGTCAGCAGTACAAATTATCAGAAATCAAACAGGCCAGTGTGAAAAGAAGTGCAACTCTACTGAAAAGCTGTATTTATAGTCTGGTAATTAAAACCCATTTTATCAGCCTTGTGTTGGGACCAAACCTTTACAGCAGGTATTGACAAGAACAGCAGCAACAAATGAGCAGTTATTTGACTTAAAACTTATGAGCTAAAGTTATTTAACTTTGCCCATTACAGAGGAAATCAGTTCTAGCCTTCCTTGCAAAATGCTAATAGTCAGTTTTATTATTAATGAAGCTTAATGTAACACTATCTCCTTTGTGTAAGCCATTCATTTAACTAGTGGCAAGTATATTCTTCTGGACTAAATATATTGGCATAGCACTTCTTTGATTAAAGTATTATTTAGAATTGCTTTTAGACAAGTGAATACTACATATATTTGAAGAACAGTTCGCTCTACAGCTCATTTAAAATGACGACCTTTAAGGAATCCAGTTTATATTACTTCATTATTCTGGTGTTTTCACCTCAGTCACTTTCACTAACTTTCTCTATTGACTTACCAGAAGTAAGCACCCAAATGTTAGATTGAATTTTATAAAATATTTTGCTACTGAAATGTGTAAATGTTGCAGAGTATCAGCAATACATTAACATAAGATGATATATAATGTATGTTTGTAATTATGGGGAGATCATAAATCTTAAACACCCATTGGTTTAGAAATTAAGTAGTTCTACTTAGTTCTTTCTAAATTACTCCAAATTTCTGAAATTTAACATTCGTCTGGATATTTTGTAACTACCCCCAAGGATAAATTTTTTTTAATGACTTTGCTTTCAAAAATGCAATTAACTTAATAAAATTCTAAAGCAAAACTGCCATCAGGTCTTTAAAATTTCAGCCCACTTCCCATCGCCAATAAGTCTATGGATAGGACCATTTCAGCTAATTGCTTTTATAAACAGTTAACTACATTCATTTTTCTCGGTCTTTCTAGATCTTAATTGTTCTTACAGCTTTATCAGCATGCTATTTTAACTTTTACTAAGTCTTAATTTCATTCATCTTGCCTTTTTTTTTTAACATTAACCAGTTATTACATTTAAAAAACATAGTATGATGTTGGATTCTTTAGGCAATAAGAAGTTTCCACATTATACCAAACATCTCACCCAGGTAAACAGCAAAAGGGTTTTTAAATATTACCATTTAAAATCCTGGCAGCTAAACAATTTAGATTTCAGATTGCAATTACAATTCTCATCAATTTTGGATTTGCCAATGATTTATTTTCTTCACCAAATATCCTAAAAAATGACTTTTTCCAATGTTATTTTTTTCCCCCTTCCTTCTTTGTGTGGATAACTGTATTTTCTCTTCAAAGAGTTCATTTAGATTAATAACTATAGAAACTAAATAGTGTATATATTATAATCACTTTTATCTGTAGTTTAACTTAGTTCTAGAGAGAATTTTGCATTAAGCTTCATATGCTTGTAGTTCCTATTGGCTAAACATAGAGTATGCAATATATGTAACAATGTATGAAAAGCTTCCTCTCATGAGGGCAGTGATTCATCTTAACCAACCAGACACTATAGGAAGAAAAGAGTATTTGCAAAAGTTTTATTTTAAAGGTTTAAAAAAATATATTGCACTGTATACACACGAGAAAATTCATTGACATTTATATTCTCCAGTGCACACTTTCAATACATGGCACCTTCATCTTCTTTATTTAAAAAATAAACTGTTATTGGTCCATAACTGGTATGCACAGTCTCTGTGACTCTAGCAAATAACCAGGAGCCAAGTCCATATAATAAAGTTGGAATACCTAGAAAACAAACAAATATGTTATCTATGACCACTAGTACTTATTAATCAGGCACCCATATACATGTCTTGGTCCAAATCACAAAGCACACATTAGCAACGTTAACAAACCATAAAGTCATAAAAAATATGAAAACAGGAGTAAACACTAATTATCTAAGATCTCAATTTCATCTGTTTATGGAAATGGCAATAACTATGTGAACCTAAAGATTTTTAAAACTATAGATAAGACTGGTTTAAAGTTTAGTTCAAAGAATTTTACGAGCACTAATTCATTCCTCCCAAGGAATTATGAAATAATTCTATATACTTCTCACAAATAAGTAAACAGAATATTCATTAATTTACTTGTGGATGCTCCTGATTACTGGCCTTGAGCTTAAGTTACTAGGTCAATTTTATTGTACTTTAAGTGAGACAGTAATGCTGATGGCTACAAGTAATTTTTCTGTATGACTTGAAAGGAAGTGGATCAAGTAGTTGTCTGCAAAATCTAAAGTAAAATCTGTACGAAAAAATTTTGTATAACAGGCATAAAAAAGAAAAAAATTCCACTAGTATTTTTAGAACAAATTTGAAAACAATCTTGTTTCAATCTATTTTAAGTAGATATACAGTAGATTCCAATATGTTTTGTCTTTGGAATATTTCCACTTATTAAGATTTTTCTGTTTTATTTGAGGTGAGTTGCCATTGGTGATACATGAAACTAAATGTATACCACCCAGAGAGATGAATTATGCATATGACACAATGTTGGACACCAAACAAACTTTCCCAATGCCTGTCTTTTTTTTAAGGCACTTGTTTAACATCAGTGACTACTAACATATTAAAAACATGTATAAAACCACAGGCACATGAATAAATAATAAATACTGTATGCTACACACAAGAATTAATTTTATTGCTCCCATGTGGGAATTGGACAGAAAATAACTTAAAAGAAGAGCTGTACATCAGGAAAATCACTTTCTGGTTAACAGGGAAATCAACACATGTTCAGGGCTAATATTGCTATTCTTTTTCTTATTTTTCTACAAGAGTGTAGTTGCTGTTATGCTCTTTTTGAGTGTAAAAGTGTGTCAGACTACTTTATGCTTATTCTAGCCACTGTGATGCCCAAAATTAATTAGAAAAAGCATCACTAGCTGCTTTAGGTTGGCACTTCCTTATTTTTAGGAACATACTGGGTCACAGCTTGTCACTATCACAGGGTTTCCTTTCACAGTATATTGCCTTGTTTGCTTTGGCAATACCCAAAAGAATCTCTGAATGCCTGAGGGACTCACAAAAAGCTCACAAATACAAGAACCACAAAGCTATTTATGAGTCATTTAACCAAAAAATTAAAAAATAAAAAGGCAAGTGGGGCTAAGTATGAGAGTGGACAAGAGAAGAACAAAACAGGCAAAAGTGAGTAGAGAAGTAAGTAGAGAAGTAGAGGGAACAAGTCAAATCAAAAAATAAAATAGATTGTCATCGTTGAGAGCTGAGCAAGATAAAATAGGCGTTAGAAATAATTGCTAATTTTATAAATATACTGAGAGTAAATTTTATAAAAATGCTTTTTAAACCAAAGCTAAGGATATGTACACCTAAGGAATGCTGGTAACACTGCAAATTGTGTTTGTTTTATAATACCAGATTTCAGCAAAATACTTTTAAAAAATTAAGTATTTTTCAGTTAAAATGGAGGTCTAATCAAAGATTACTAGCTTAATAATACTACATTACCTCTTACTGAGAAACAACTAAGAATCATCATTAGTTATACTGTTTCATAAGCGATGAAACTGTGATATAGGAGTCAGAAATTCTGTACTTTTTTTCTGTAGTCTATTTAATGCAGTCAGGCCAATACACTAAATGGGAAGATGTGCCAGTTACATAGTTCACACATTAAAAAGGTCAAAATTTTCTTTATCTATAGCATAGTGTTAGCACAGTGTTTAAAGTCTGTATGAACAAAGTTTTTCCAGACAGACTGAAACATACAACATCAAAATGAACGTATAAGTCAGTTCTTTGCAATAATAATTCATTTGGAGTCAGCTGAACAGTAGGTAAACCACTGTCAAATTAAGCACTTTTAAAAAATTAGAACTTCATAGCAAGTCTCCGATTACCCATTCATTCCAATGGTAAGCTGCTTTTCTTAAATCTCAATCTACTTCCCAGCAGGATACCCACTCTGATAAACCATCAGTAAAATGTCAGCTTCCGCTGACGGGAAGGCAGAGGAAAACAGGAACAAATGGGTAAAAGAGAAACCTTTTTTATTTACAAAATGAAAAAATGAATTACTCTGATAATTACTAATTTGGGAGGGAAGAGGAGGAATAAAATCCCAAGTACTTTTATTAATAGAATATGTACTTGATGACCTATGGAGGCAATTGCTGTATATCACAAAACTGGAAAGAACCCTGTTATCTAATTCACATTCTCTACCTTCAGACAAAAATACAAAATAAACCTTACCAAATTGGTGAATATCCTCCTCCTTAAAAGTTCACCAAAAAAATTTTCCTTTATCAGTATAAGCCAATTTGCATTAAAGCATGCAGAAGTTTTCCTTTTTGTTTAACCTAAAATTCTTATTTTCATTTAGGCAGAATTTTCAGAATTTCCAAGACCATAAAGACCATGGAATCACTCGTAAGTCTTCTCTTCCACACCGTTAACTGTTTTCTTTTTCAAAAAGTTTTACTTTTCAATGGGAGGATAGTCTTTGTATCTGCTTTTCTTTGAATTTCTTTATATGCGGCAAAGAGAAGTCCTAGTTATTAGGGTGTTCTTAAACTGTCAGATTTTAAATGGTAAAGAACATTTTTTAAAAAGGTATACTGCTCAGAGTTCACCTATAACTCTTTGGTTATACTTTTCCTAACCTATTACTAACCTACTACTCTTTATAGTTGGGAAGAATTATTTCTTCTGATTCTGAAAATGCTAAAATAAACTTGTTCTTGAATCTAGTCATCACTGCAGTGTTTCTGAAAAATTTTCAACCGTGTTTTCAAAGGAACTTTACACTCTAACTTTACACCAACCTCAAAACTAGTGGCCATGCCAAATAAGACAAATATTTTTAAGGATTTTATTGGACTGAACCCATGATAGCCCCAGTAGAGCAATGGCTCAACAATCCCATGACTGCACATGTGACTTCTTATAAGCAAAAATATACAAACCATGTTTATATTTAATGAGCTATCAGATTATATAATATTAGTGCAGCTACCCAGGCGTTTAGCTTTAATTCTGGAGTTTTAAAAACTGGTTGTGTAATGTGG
This sequence comes from Scalopus aquaticus, assembly GCA_004024925.1. NCBI lineage: Eukaryota > Metazoa > Chordata > Mammalia > Eulipotyphla > Talpidae > Scalopus > Scalopus aquaticus. The sequence goes on from PVIJ01008878.1 coordinate 11,724, forward strand.
TTCATGTCTGGATTCGGAATTACTGAAATCTAGACTAATTTGGTATCAACTAATTAATAGGTTCAAAATATCTTGAAGCCTCTTGATTTTTCACTGACCTATAAAAGATACACCTATATGTTCATGCTCCTTTTGTCATTAACTAATAGAAAAAACATCCAGCAAGTGTAAATACACTCAGAATTAGAATATCCCCATGAAATATTAAATACAAATATTTCCATACAACTACTCAAGCGGCAGTCGTGCAAATCTCTTTCAGGCCTAACACCCAAGGCGGCCAGTATCACTGGTGAAAACCTCTAGTGCTTTTAGTAAAATGAACTTGCTAGGATTTCATGTAAAGAAAACATAGTTAAAGTAGTTTTAGTTTTTATACTACGAACGCACACTCGCCAGTGATACTCATGGCAAAGAATCGGGGACGCTTTCCAGGGGGGACGTCTCCTTTTACTATCCTTGCTAGGCCCACTATAGGGTCCCCTCAGTGATGAGCAGTAGGATGGAATGCCTCATTCCCAGGAGTGATGCAGCATGGTCCCTTAGCTCGTGGATAATCCCCACTTTTTTTGGGGGGGGGGACATTCAGTAGTAACAACCTAGCCATGACAGGCACCTGCTGGGCGGGGAGGACAAAAGCCCAGAGTCAAGGCCTGTCCGAGACTCGCTGGGGCGCCACGTCCAGGTACCCGACTTCACGGGCGAAGCGTGGCGAGCTACTGCACCTGGGCGAGCCTGCGCGGGGTCGGGTCAGGGCATTCCCCGCGCCGCCTCGGTCTGACCCTGGACTGGGGTCCCAGCTCCAAGCGAGAACGTTTGTCAACGTGCTTTGCAAACTGTGGGGCCGTCGGCGGCGGGTCGTGCTTCACGGGCCGGGGCCACTCACCGAGGTTGACGACCTTGAGCGCGGTGAAGAAGCGGTCCTGCCCGCCCAGGTCCTGCCAGGGGGCCTTGGAGCAGTGGTACTTGATGAAGGGGAAGCAGCCTGTGCGTAGGACGTGGTAGTTGGCGCCCTGCACTGGCCAGTTGAAGTGCGAGAGGCCGAATTGGTCGTTGTGGACGGCGCTGTAGGGCACGCAGAAGGAGGTCCAGTGCGGCAGGCGCCGTTGCAGCAGGTGCTGCGTCAGCACCTCCGAGGCTCGGGGCTTCGGGCGGGAGGCGGCGCCCGAGGCCCAGGGTCCGCACAGCAACAGTCGGAGCGCGGCCTCGTGAGCCCTCCGCAGGGCCTCCATGGCCGACCTCGCCTGCGTCCCCCGCCCCTCGGCCGCCGGGGTAAGAGTATTGAGGCGCGCGCCGCCGGGGGCGGGGCCACCGGCTGGCGCGCGCGTCCTCTCCCGGAGCGCGTAGTGGGGACGCGAGGCCGGCGTCGCGCGGGTGCGCGAGAGCCCCGGGGAGCGGTGGCGCATGCGCACAAAGGGCTCGCGGCTTCCGCGGAGTGAGCTGAAGGGCGCCCCGGGGCAGGCTGAGTGGCCGCGCGGGGTGAGAGACCCGGGCACAGAGAGGTAGTTAATAATTTCGTCGTGAGACTATAGGGGTGGAATGCGGGAGGTGTTATCAGTTTGGGTATGAGGAAAACGAAGGCTTAAAATAACAATTTCAGCACCCCAGTGAATGAGAGAACTCCAACCCAGCTCTCCCAAGCCTAGGGCTCCAGCGTAAGCCTTAGTGTTGAGGAAACACTTGAGGTCTCTGTCCTGAGGGGAGTGAGTTCAAGACCATACTCTAGATTTGCATGGACTGTATAAAGTCGGGCAGCACTTTTGTGTTTAAGTCCTGGCTTGGCTTGTTAAAACAAGTCCCAGGTATTTAACAAGTTTATTTGAAGAAAAAGCCGCGCCTCTCTTCTTGCAGGGGCCAGTTACTGCACGGAGACACCGCCACCTCCTCCGACAGCCCGGTGACCGCCAGACGAGGAGGCTTCTAGTTATAAACCTTTAGGATTCTCGGTCCCCCGTTATCTATTTCTTCAGGAAAATTTCCCCAAACTTTGCAGCCTTTTGAGGTAATAATTTATATACACTTCCTAAAGAAGCTTTTCTTATTTGGAGAAGCCGTGTCAGATGATGTGCGTGGAAAGCACTGTATGTGAGGTAATTATGAGGAAGCCCTCTGAAACAGTTGAAAACTCAAGGCATGGTGTGGTTAGTTGTTACATTCTCCAGTTTTTGTTGGTTCGTTCGACTAACACTGAACACCTGCTACCATGTGTCATATCTTGAAGGGTCTTGCAGTCGTGCAAATAATTTGAACTTTACCTTATCGGATTTCCTATTAGATAAGAAAAATTGTAAAGATTTTAGACGGAGACATGTGGTTAGATTTGCTCAGAAATAGCAGGAAGGAGGCAATGACAGAAATCAGTGAGGTGATTCTCTGTGATTTTCAAATTAAAATATGAAAAGTATATTCAAACACCTGTCTCAGAATCTCAACATAAAATAGATGAAAACTTAAAAAAAATTTTGCTAAACCTAAGTTCAGTTTTTTAACATTAACTTCATAGGTAAATGAAAAGGTAAATAATGAGGCTGGTTTGTTGTCTTGGGAGGAAAGGGGTGGTTATTTTGTTTTTAGCTGAAAAAGGAATTGGAGAGAAGTTAGGTAACTAAAACCATCAATAGGCAGTCTGGAGGACCAAGCTCAGAAAGCAGGAAGGAACCAAGGGAATCTGGATGGCAGAGACATTGATAAGAGCAGTAACAAGTCTAGCTAGCGTGCCTTGGCTCGCCCCACTGCCACTGAACTTTATGTTGCTGTTTTATCTTCAAAAAAATTTGAGGTTGTATGTTATAGACAACAGTAGCAGTTATAGCATCCTCAAGATGGTTGATTTCTTTTTTTATTGTTATTATTTATGTCTTTTACATTATTGTGTATTCCCCGTAGGTTTCCCACCACCAATTCATCCGTGAACCCGTCACCCCTTTTGGAGCCCTTTATTTCCCCCGTTTTTGAGCCCTTATCCTCCCCCTCCCTCGCTGAATGTCTCTCTCTTATTTGGTTCCCCTATATTCCTGCTATGAGTGAAACCATTCGATATTTTTCTTTTTCCTTCTGGCTTATTTCGCTGAGCATGATCCGGTCTAGCTTCATCCATGTTGCTGCGAATTGCATGTGTTTATCTTTTTTGATTGCTGAATAGTATTCCTGATTTCTTTTTTTTAAAAGATTTATTTATTTATGCATACAAGCTGGGGTACAGGCCAGAGGTGTGGGGCGGCGAGAGGGTTCACCAGAGACAAAGTGGGGAGCAGAACAGGCACATTGACAGAAATACACTGCTAAGGGAAGCAGCGGGCGAGGCAGGAGAGGTCTGCCGCACCATGTGGGAATCTCCCTGGCCGGGTGTCGAACTCTCATCGCTGCTGGCGACAGCTCCACAGTGCAGCGCTTAACCGCTGCACCACCAGGGAGGCCCTGATTTTTTTTTTTTAAGATTTATTTATTTATTTATTAAATATTTATTTATTTATACATACAAGCTGGGGTACAGGCCAGAGGCGTGGGGCGGCAAGAGGGTTCACCAGAGACAGAGTGGGGAGCAGAACAGGCAGATCAGAAATACACTGCTGAGAGGAGCAGCGGGCCAGGCAGGAGAGGTCTGCCGCACCATGTGGGATTCTCCCCAGCTGGGCGTCGAACTCGCATTGCGAGCTGCCAACAGCTCCACAGCGCAGCGCTCAACCGCCGCGCCACCAGGGAGGCCCTAAAGATTTATTTATTTATGCATATAAGCTGGGCATAGGCCAGAGGTGTGGGGTCCAGGGCAGTGAGAGGATTCACCAGACAGAGTGGGGAGCAGAACAGGCATATCAACTGAAACGCACTGCTGAGGGGAGCAGCAGGCGAGACAGGAGAGGTCTGCTGCATCATGTGGGAAGCTCCCTGACTGGGGCTCAAACTCGTGCTGCTGCAGTGGCTCTGGATAGCTTCATAGTGCTGAGACTTAACTCGTTGCGCCACCAGGGAGACCCAAGATAGTTGATTTCTTATCTTCTGTTTTGATTGTATACTATCCAGAAAATACTGGTCTTTCAAATGAGTCACCTTGAAATCTTGGGCATCTGCTTTAATTACAAGATGATAGAGATTAATTCTGAATGTACACTGAAATGATTTAACCTCAGATTAACTTTTAGCAGATTGCAGTGTGTTAAAAATTGGCATTTTATATATCTTGGCAATATAAAAGTCTATTTAAAGGAATGAAATTTGAGTCAAATTTTTATGAAACTTGGAATTATGTCTGAGAAACCCAAGGTTCTGGGGCTTATCGGTAAAAACCACTGATAAAGAAACCCAGATATTTAAATACGTTTTACTGATTTCCTTCATGAAGGCTGGGGAAAGGACTGGGGAACTGAAGGATTTCTACTGGGAGATGTTCTCTTAGAGAAACCTCATCACCAACCCAAGGTTCTTTAACTGTCCCCCTCTTTAAAGAAGGAAGTTCCTCCCGAGAGCTCTGATAGATGGTGGATCACATCCATGTATTCAAGTGTCTGAATAAATATTACTCAAAACTAAAGGTACAGGACTAGTGAATATGACATCTACGTATCTCTTCTGATTTTAAAATTATATAGTGCCACTTCCACAATTAAAATAAGATAATTTCTCAAACACACAACTCAGATTAAATGCTTGATTTTCTTTTCAGTTCCAATTTTTGATGGTCAAGAGACAAGGGGGTTTAGAAGTTGGTATTCAGAAGTGTAAGCTGATATTTATAAAATCTTTCTGTCCAGTAATCCAGTAATTAGGAATTAAATACAATCAGTACATGAATAGTTTTCTACCAACCATGAAAATGGCATATCCCTCAGAAGAAACCCCTTTAAAATTTCTCAAACAAATGGTACTGAGCCTCTTCTCCACATCCCCTATGGCGGTGACAGTGTACTTCTATCCTCAAATCCCTTGTGATGCTTAAGATCATCAAAATGAGGACCAAGAAGTTCATCCAACAGTAATCAAACCAGTATGTTAAAATTAAGCATAACTGTGGAAACCTAGAGGCATTGACAACAGGCCATGCCAGATGTTTAGACCCAACATTGGTTATGGGAGCAACAAGTAAACAAAGTACATACTGCCCGGTGATTTCTGGAAATTCCTGATCCACAATGTCTAGGAGCTGGGCGTGCTGCTGATGTACACCAAATGTTACTGTGTAAGATGTGAGATGAGATGTGTAAGATGTGTTGTGAGATTGCTCACAACATCTTCTCCAAGAACTACAAAGCCATTGTGGAAAGAACAGTTCATCTGGCCATCACAAACACCAATACCAGTGTCAGGCTGCACAGCAAAGAAAACAAATAGACCTACTGTGTTAATGAAACCGTAAACTCTGAAGAAAAAAAAGAGAGTGATACTGTGTGTAGCATTTAGCATGTGTATATCATGTTGCTCATAGAAAGAAGGGATTTAGTCTTTTTATCTTTGTTTTAAAGGCACCTGGGCCCATAGCTAACATCATTCTCAATGGTGAAAAAGTGAAAGTCTTTCCATTAAGATCTGGAATAAGATAAGGATATACACTCTCACTGCTGCTTTTCCCTATAATACTGAAAGTCCTAACTAGAGCAGTTAGGCAAGAGAAAGACATATGGAGAGAACCCTAAAAAATCCATAGAAGAAAGAAATTGGCAAAACACTGCATGACATAAATCTCAGAAACATCTTTGAGAACTCATCTCTACAAGTGAATACAAAGGAGAAGATAAACAACTGGGACTATATCAAACCAAAAAACTGTACAGCAAAAGAGACAGCAACCAAAGCAAAGAGACACCCTACTGAATGTGAGAAAATATTTGCATACCATACATCTTGATACCAAAGATCTACAAAGAGCTTATACAACTCAGCAAAAACAAAGCAAATAACCCAATCAAAAAAATGGGCAACAGAGCTAAAATGACATTTCTCCAATGTAGAAATGCAAATGGCCAACAGACATATGAAAAAAATGTTCAACATCACTCATTATCATGGAAATGGAAATCAAAACCACAATGACAAACCACCTCACACCCGCGAGAATGGCCCATATTAAAATAAAACTAGAAACAACAAATGCTGACAAGGATGTGATTAAAAAAAAAAAAGGACCCTCTTACACTGCTGGTAGCAATATAAACTGGTTCAGCCACTATGGAAAACTGTGTGGAGGTTCCTCAAAACACTAAAAATGGGTCTACCAGATGATCCAGTGATTTCACACCTAGGAATCTACCCAGAGAACACAAAAACTGATTGGAAAGGAAACCTTCACTCCTGTGTTTATTGCACCAGTATTTACAATGGCCAAGATATGAAAACAACCTAAATGCCCAAACAGATGAATGGATCAAGAAGATGTGATATAGGGCCTCCCCGGTGGCGCAGCGGTTGGGCGCTGCGCTGTGGAGCTGTTGGCTTCGGGCGATGCCGGTTCGACACCCAGCCGGGGAGAATCCCACATGGTGCGGCAGACCTCTCCTGCCTCCCCCGCTGCTCTCCTCAGCAGTGTATCTCTGATCTGCCTGTTCTGCTCCCCACTCTGTCTCTAGTGAACCCTCTCACCGCCCCGCGCCTTTGGCCTGTACCCCAGCTTGTATACATAAATAAATAAAAATTCTTTAAAAAAAAAAAAAGATGTGATATATATACACAATGGAATAAAAAAAACTCAGCAATCAAAAAAGATAAACTGATGCCATTTGCGGCAACATGAATGGAGATGGAAGGGATTATGCTAAGCAAATTAAGTCAGAAGGAAAAAGATAAATATTGGATAGTTTTACTCACATGAGGAATATAGAGAAACAAAATAAAGGATCAAGAAAAAGACAAAACTGGGCCTCCCTGGTGGTGCAGCGGTTAAGCACTGCGCTGTGGAACTGTCGGCAGCAGTGAAGCGAGTTTGGGAGATTCCCACATGGCGCGGCAGGCCTCTCCTGCCTCGCCTGCTGCTCCCCTCAGCAGTGTATTTCTGATCTGCCTGTTCTGTTCCCCACTCTGCTTCTGGTGAACCCTCTCGCCGCCCCACGCCTCTGGCCTGTACTCCAGCTTGTATGTATAAATAAATAAATCTTTAAAAAAAAAGAAAAGAAAAGAAAAAGACAAAACTTGCAAGCTGCCCATAGATCAGAGGCATATGGCAGAGGAGAGGAAGAGTGAGGAAGAAGGGTCAAAACAGGTGAGGGAAGAGCACAAGGGATGGTGGAAATGGATCACGGGCACTATGATGTTGGGAGAAGTATGGGGACTGCACCTGAGGAAAGAAATCAAACATCCAGAAATGAACAATGTAAGAAAATAAATACATTTAAGAAAAAAAAAATTTTTTTAAAAAGAGTTACCTGGTATGATGTAGATGTTCAAAACATCTTTAAATGATTTTTATGAAATTGATACATTTTATATATTATAAATAAGAATTTCTGTTCATTAAAAAGCACTATTAAGAGATTGAAAAGGTAATCCAGGAGCAGAAGTATTTACAATACACCTATCTGACAAAGCATTTGCTATCTAGAAGAACCATTAAAGACAATCCAGTAGAAGCGTGGATAAAATACTTGAATGTACACTTCACGAAAGAGAATATCCAGATGTCCAGTAAATGTGGAAAAGTGCCTAATTGCAATAATTACCTGAGAAATGGAAATTAAAACCACAAGGCAATACTATTATACACCCAGCAGAGTGACTAAAGTAGAAAAGACTAATTTGGTAGGCTATAAAGCAATTAGAACTTTTACACACTATTGGCAACCACCTTGGTCTTTTTTTTTTTTTTTGGTAGTATATACTGGAACTGAATCTATGCATGCATACTTCGTGATCCATACCACTCCTAGGTATGTATTTGTGTTAGTGTGCTCAGGCTGTTATAACAGAATACTACCAACTAGTGTCTAAACATAATTTTTTTCTCATAGCTCTAGAGACTGGGAAATCCAAGACCAAGGTGGTTGCTAATTGGGTTTCTGATGAGAGTTCTTTTCCTGGCTTGCAGAGAGCAAGCGCTGGTGTCTTATATCTTTCTCTTCTGGGGAGGATGCCAGTCCTATCCAATTAGGGTCCTGCCCTTATGACTTTGTTTATCCTTTATCACCTCAAGATCCTAATCAAAATCTTGTCCCATTGAGTATTAGGATTTCAATATATGAATTCTGAGGACACAAGTGTTCAGTTCAAAGCAATAACCAACAGAAATTGTGTACATATGTTTTCTAAAAAAAATGTACTAGAAAATCCATAGCAGCACTATCTTTGTAATTTTCAATCTGGAAATTGCTCAAATGCCTATCAATAGATTAGACACACAAATTTTGTCATATTCACATGATGGATTACCAGCAATGAGAAGGAATGATCTATAATCACATCACATGTATGAATTTCACAAACATAAAGAGAAAGAAATCAAACACTAAAGTGCTTACTGTAGGACTTCATTTATATAAGGTATAAAAACTAGCAAAATCTCATCGCTGCTGTTAGAAGGCAAAATAGTGATCACCCTTAGCAGGAGGAGTGGAAGGAAGGAGCCAGTAACTAGAGTATAAAGGGATTTACAGGGGACTGGGATTATTCTCTCTTTTAATTTTTTATCTCTATAGCTCTTATTTTAAAGACTTTTTCAAAAGTAGTTTTAGGTTCACAGTAAAATTAAGAGAAATACACAGAGATTTCCTATACAGCTCCTTCCCCCATACATACACAGGCTCCCCCATTATCAACATCCTGCACCAGAGTAATACTTTTCATAGAAATAGTGATTCTATAGATTACTATCATTCTTAATTGGGATACTAGTTAAATAAGTGTATTAAATGTGTGTTAATTATTTTAACAGACTACATATGATAATGCACACTTCTCTCATATTTCAACAAAAATGTTTGAAAAAGACAAAAAAAATTAGTTCTAGGGTAGTAATATATATTAACACTTCCTGTTACTAGTGTTACTATGAATAAGTGTATACAGAGAAATGTCATGGTGGATGTGACCTAAATGTGACCTTGTACATATATAGAATTTTTTTTTAAAGATTTATTTTTTTATTTATACATACAAGCTGGGGTACAGGCCAGAGGCGTGGGGCGGCGAGAGGGCTCACCAGAGACAGAGCAGGTAGCAGAACAGGCAGATCAGAAATACACTGCTGAGGGGAGCAGTGGGTGAGGCAGGAGAGGTCTGCTGCGCCATGTGGGGTTCTCCCCAGCCAGGTGTCGAACTCGTGTCTCCGTTGCTGACAGCTCCACAGCGCAGCACTTAACCGCTGCACCACCGGGGAGGCCCCATATATAGAATTTTATCCTTATATTGTTTTTATAACTTTACAGAGAGATTTTACTCTGATTTACTCACATATTTCTAATAGTGTGATTTAAAAAGTAGGGCAGACATGTAGATTGTAATTCACTGCTATCTCTGAGGGAGAATGCAGGCAAGATACGAGGTGCATAGGCCAGCTTGTTAGTAAAAGATAAAAGAAATATATAAAAGGGATAGAAATGCTGACATCTAGAATTTCATTTAAAATTACCAGTTTGGGTCTTAAGGACTTTTGATTCAAGGAAAGAAGAACTGTGGAGATACTTCTGCCCTGATTTATACTCCAGTATGCCTTGAAACTTAAAAACAGATACTCTCAAGAGCCAGTGACCCAGGTTTCCTAGGAACCCAAATCTGCTTAATGGCTCAGTGCCCTCTAAGCCAAGTTTAGCACCACAGGAGGTGGCAAGTTAGCCCAACAGCTGGATAAATGCTCATTAATTCCTCACCCATCAGTGGCAAACACTGCTTGTCTATTCCTGCCTGTTTCCTTGTGTCTGTCATGGCAAGGACAATATCTATTGACTTGATGTAAAATTATCCTCATGGAAGTACTGAGTTATGGCAGATGTCATTAGGAAAGGAAAGAACTGTTTCTAGATCTTCTTGAGTTCTGTGGAACTGATTGATGTTCTGAATATGCGCCAAAGAGTTGGCTGGCAGCTTGCACTGTTGTTGTGAAGAGTGGAGAAAGACTTAAACTCTGGTGAAACATTTTACTGTGAAGATAGGGATACAGAGGTGGCTTGCCAAAGCAACTCATGTCTAAACTACTCTCAAGTTCTCCCTTCACTGACATGTAAACTTCATAAGGTCAGAGATTTATGTCTGTTTTGCTACCTTTGTGATCTCAGCACCTGCCATATAGTAGATACTCTGCTTATTGAGTAAAGGGGGTGGGCAGAAAGTGGGTACAGTGAATACAATTAGTATGTTTGAGGGTGATAGAGAAAGGAAATTATTGCATATATGGTCAGTGGTTTTAATTAAATTAAAATTTTGATGTCGTTGGAGAAATTAAACTACAGAATAGGTAAGAAACTAATCCAAGATCAGATATCAGAATCAAGAATCAAAATTCTGGCCTCCTAGTTTTCAGTGAACTTTTCATTAGGAAACATTTCTAGTTCTGTCTCCTGCTATGGGATGCTAATTTCTGGTGGTAAAGAAACACATTTGTGACTTATTGAAACCTGATAATGATTTATGTTGGTAGATAACACAATCCATTTTATGGTCCCGTCTTTAATATTACAAATCTTCATAATATGTAGTCAGTGTTTGCAGAAGCATTTGAAAACATGGCCAAGTAAATTCACCTTGTCACATGAGTCATAGTTATGGTCCCAGCTTGTTTCACTAACAGATACATCCGTGAGATGCTTATGACATTTTTGCAGCACAAATATTTTCATACTGAATTCTAAAGATGTTTTGGCTTTATTGCTGATCTTCAACAGACAGTGGCTTCTAGCACTTTAGCTGTAAGTCTCTAGGCCCCCTCCCCAGTCTCACTGTCAAGTAGTTAATGATCTATAAACAAATACTGAGATGCCCTAAGGGGGTTCTCCATTTAAAGGGGCCCTGAATCATTTTATAATAGAAATGCAGTGGTCCACCCACTGATTTATGATTTGTCAGTTTAGTTTTTTGAAGTGACATTCTACTAGTATTTTTTATAAGGATCAGGTTTTTAATTTACTGTATAACAACATAAAATTTAATCAGATATTTCCCTTCAGGAAAAAAATTTCAAAAATGCTAATCTATATTTGCAGTTTTCATGGTTTGAAATACGTTTTTATTTGCATGTGTATTTCAGTTTCTTCAGCTAAAAGTGGCCACAAAGGGTATAATATTAACTAATACCTATCAGTTACTAAGAATTTATTATGTGTTAAGTATTTTATACCAATTGTTTCGTTTAAACAACACTACAAAATGGGGCTTCATTTTCAAGCTGAACAAACTATCAGAAGTTAGAGAGATTAAAAGTTACCTTCAGTCACAGAGCAGTCAAGTGGTAGAGCTGAGATTTGAACCTGTATTGGTAGGACTCAAAACTCCATTTTCACCACAGTTAAAAAGAGCCACACAACGCCAGACTTCAGGAGTGAATGTAGTTGACACAATTAACATCCCTTAGATCTTGCATAATCAGTATAGACACAGGAAAGGCTGCCAGAAGTCTGACTCAAAGGAAATCTTAGGGCCTATAATATGAATCTCCAAAAAAAAAAAATTTTTTTTTTCAAAATTAGATCAATTCAAAATTTGCTGTAAAGCAAATATTTCTATGTATATTGAAAGTATCTTTAAAATATCTTTAAAACTGAGAGTCATGTGCTAAGGAATTTGGACACTACCACTAAGTTCCCAACACTAAGGAAGATCTCAAGCTCTAAAAGTTGGATTTTATTTGAGGAACTTGAATAAAGAATATATGGGAATTCTTTTGACTGTTGCTTACAGCTTCCTATAAGTCTAAGCTCTTATTCAAATTAATAAGACAAGCTGTAAGAACTTGGATGTTAATGGAGAGAGCATCTGGCCGTGATTTGGATGGGTATGAATAATACCGCTGCTCTGGATTATAGGCACATTTAGTCCAAGCCAGAATTTCAGTGAACCACAACTTGTAGTTCAGCTCTTTCTTTTTATTCCTTATTGCTGTTTCTAATAAAGCAAGATGTTAAAGCTAACTACATGCTCTATTAATTATATGAAGGTGAACTTGAGTCATATTTGTTACTGAAGATGATTAATAATTACCAGTTCTGCACATATTTCTGGTGCATTTCAGTAAATAAACAGGGTACATTGTTGGGTAGTAATTGATTAATTAGCACATTCATCCTACACAGCTCAATGGTCTAAGGATGCTGAGTTTGAGATATTGCTCATAATTATTACAAGAAACAAATCTGTTCTAGTTCTCAGTTTATTCTTCTGTACACTGTTTTTTTTCTAACTCAAATGTTTAATGGTTCAAAACCTTATAGGTTTTATCAGATAAATCAACTCATGAAAAATTGCTAGTTATAATCTCAGAATCTTGTTTTTGTGTGAACTAGGGTGAAAACTTTTACAAGGCTAATTTTAACATTAGATCTTGCTGTTAAACTGGATCAAATACTGTAAATATAGGGCACTTCCCCACCATGCAGGAAATGCTCATTGAGCACCTATGCGCAACAGGGGCACTGGAATCTCATTTGCTTCCCAGCCACATCAAATAAGCTCAGGATTGCAAGTGTCATCAAGTTGGCACTTCGCAGCACCAAGCAAATGCTGTGTAATCTTCAGAAAAGTATAATAGCGTGGTTTTGTCGCCATTTTAACTATGCAGTAATTCAAGATATTTTCCCCCTAATTTATTGAGCCAGCATGTAGTTGAGACAGCTTTGGACAGTCAGAAGTCTTGGGTTCTACTCTATCTGTATTATTTCTTGAAGAAGCAGGCACATTACTATCCCCTTCCCTAAGCATGAATCACTCATCTGTAAAATGAAGGTTCAGCCAGGGAGAATGAGGTACAGTGAGGAGCCCAGGCTTCAGAGACAGATAAATCTAGGTTTATATCTGGACTTCCTATTACTGGTTTTATTATTTTAAGGACATTATTTAACCTCTTTGAGTTTCTGCCCTGTTTACTTGAGTTTACTGTAAGAATCAAAGGAAATGTGAAGATAGTTTGTTAAACTCTAAGGTACCATATGAATATAAGGTATTGTTAATATTATTAATTTTCTTAACTGGTTGATATTAACATAATATGTATTTGAAGGATATATAAAAATGCTCTTGTAATGGTGTAGCAATGGGGTATTAACATCCCTTATGCTGCTATTAAAATCACATTGGGTGTGAATTTCTATGTGTCTTCATAATTTATTGCTAAGTGAAAAACACTCTGTAAAATAGTATGTTTGGTATAATTCTCTTTTTTTAAAAGACTTTTCAAAATTTATTTATGCATATAAGAACTGGGGTGTAGGCCAGAGGTGTGGGGTGGTGAGAGGATTCACCAGAGACAGAGCGGGGAGCAGAACAGGCTGATCTACTGAAGTACACTGCTGAGGGGAGCAGCAGGCGTGACAGGAGTGGTCTGCTGCGCTATGTGGGAAGCTCCCTGGCCAGGGATCGAACTCGTGCTGCAGTGGCTGCGGATAGCTTCATAATGCTGAGATTTAACCTGTTGTGCCACCAGGGAGGCCCATGTTTGGTATAATTCTCTTAAAAGAGTTATATAAACAAAAGTAAAAGGCTACATAGTAGAGGCACTATATATATATATGGCACTATATATATAAGGCACTATATATATAAGGCACTATATATATAAAAACATATATATTATATAATATATATAATACATAATATATAATATATAGTATACATAGTATATATAGTATATAATATATAATATATACTATATATTACATATAATATATATTATATATAAGTATAATATATATAATATAATATATATTATATATATATAATAGAAGAACAAATGCCCTTTGTATTAATTGAGCAAGTCTTACTATGGGTAAGAGTTCTATGGGTAAGAGTTACTATGGGTCTTACAATGGGTAAGAGTTCTATCAATAGAAGATGGGGACTGTAGCTTTATACTTATAACCCATTGGGTGAGACAGATAATATAAAATCTATCATGTAATATCTGATATTTTTAAGTGATTTGAAGAAAAATAAAGTTGGATAAAGGAATAGAGAATAAGGACGGTCCTGCACTGGGGGGTTGGGGGGACAGGGAGAGCCCTGGTCTAGTGATGGTTGAGCAGAGACTGAAAACACAAGAGTATGGGTGAGCCATGCAAACTGCTGGGAGATGAATATGCCAGGCAGATGGAATGGCAAATGCAGAGGCCCTCGGTCGGAATAATAGCAACCCCAAAACCTTAACAGTAGCTATCTCCAGGTGGTGAAGATAGCTTCCTTGTGTTTTCCTGTTTTTTAAAGTTTATTTATTTATTTATTTGTTTGTTTGTTTGTTTATTTATTTATTTATTTATTTGAGGATCTATGTAATCCTATTTATTTTTGGTAATGAGCATATTTTTGTAATTAGAAAAATTTTTTAAATTTACAGGAATACTGAAAAGCAGTGTTAAGAAAAATGTTCATAAGTAATTTTTGTTTTCATAGAATTAGTGCCAAGAATCTTTTCATTGGTAATGAGAATGAAGGAAAGAAGAGAAATTTCTGCCTTGACAATGAAGTTTGAAGAAGTATTTTAGTCATAATATTGGTCACAGCAAACAGTGTGGTCTTTATAACAGAGGGATCTAGAAATAGCCTCCTTCCATGAAACTCTCTGTTCAAGCCTCGCCATAGGGTGGTCAGAATACTTCTTGGAAAGGCTGTGTGCATTTGTAAATGTGGCTCAGGGAACAGTACATTTTAGGAGGTCCTTAAAATATGGGATTAATGGTGCCGATGAACTGTTTTCACTCTTTTGTATCTCATTCATAGAGTTCAAGGAGTGGCATCTACTCCACGCAAAGAGAAATATTACAAAATATATCTTCCATGCCTTTTCATCTTTTCTACAAGCCTTTTTGTCTTTTCTTGTCTAGGTACAAATGAAAGACAAGCCCACAGAGGGCACTCAGCTCTTCATTCTGTCCCTCTAAAGCAAATAGAAGGATGTATGCTTGGGTTTATGGAGAGCCAGGAATGTACATCTTAAAATTTTATTTTCATTCTATCTCATCTATATGCACCAAGATCTTACAGTATTACCAGTACACATTGTACTAGTTCAGATAAAAATGCTTTCAAAATATAATATTTCCATTACTTTAGATTATTAGCAATACCTAAGAACTCAAGAAAGTGCAAGAAAGTGAAAACTCAAAAAATGAAACTCATGATCCCTGTCTAAAGGATATATTTAGCTTGCTACTATCCTCTGTCAGAATGATTTCTTCCAAGAAAAAATGTTTGCATAGCAGTGAACTACTTTAAAAGGATAAAATATTTTGTAACCGTTTACCTTTTGGATAGTAGGTAGAAGGAAAATTTAAGAGGCTGCATAAAAGGCTGTATAAAATTGCAAAGTATTTTCAAATTATTTTCATCCATTATTTCCAATAAATGGAAGAAGACAGCTAGAAAAAAAAATCACCTTTTTGTAAAGTATAACATTTTGCCCTTTGGTACTTTGATGACTTGATGGTGGCATAGAATCATAGAACATTAGCTAGGAAGGAGCTTAAATTATCTGTTCAACTTCTTATTCTACCCACCAGAAAATTGAGACTTAAAGAGGAGAAATTGTCCATTAAGGAAAAAGCTAGAACTCAAACCCATTAATAATTTAAATCTAAAGCAGATCCTATATATATATATTCCCTGTCCATTTAGAATAACTACACATGCTACCTAATCTGTCCTTCCGAATGTTTGCATATAAGCAGAAGCATATTCCCTTTTATGTATTCTCTGCATGAGTAGGTATGTCACTAAAGCCATAATCTAGTGTGAATTCTAGAATATTCAGATTAAGGGTATTAAGCTTAGAATAAATCATTCAATCTACTGAGCTAGGGGACATGCCATTACTGTCTAGTGGCAGCTTTGGGAGCTTGGAGAGGAAGGTGGTTATAACATTCCCAGGCCATGTCCCTGAATTCATTATCACTTTAGATAGCAGAACTTATAATAAAGACATTCATATTTTTTCTTTCACAACCTCCCCTAAATTAGATTTTTGTTTCATTTGCCCCATTAATTAAACTAGTTTCATTGTAAAGCAGAAAATAGAGAAAGAGAAAAAAGCCCACCATTAAGAAGTAATGTTTTGGGGGTTATTCTTATAGGTGTGTGTGTGTGTGTGTGTGTGTGTGTGTGTGTGTGTGTGTGTACCTTCTTTTTCAGATTTGTATCAGAGTCATAGTTTTTATGCTGTTTCAAAGTGTTTCTTTACTTGATAATAACCATGTATTTCACTTTCTTCTTTTTTAAAAGATAGTAATTTGTATTTCCCTACTGATTAATGATGTTGAGCTTATGGATTTATCAGCCATTTATATGTAGTTTTTAGTGAGATATCTATTTAAATCTTTTTTTATTGAGATAAATTGACAAATATTAGTTTCAGGTATATAACATAATGATTCAATATTTGGGTAGAAATGATCATTTCAATATGTCTAGTTAACATTCATCATCATACATAATTTTTTTCTTGCGATGAAAACTTGAGAGCTACTCTCATGGAGATTTTTAAATATGCATTATAGTATTATTAACCATTGTCTTTATGTTGTATATTATATCCCCAGACTTATAACTGGAAATTTGTACCATTTGACCCCTTTCACACATTTGGTCTATCCCCCTCAGACTCCACCCTGACTCTGGCAATCACCAGTCTGTTCTCAGATGTCTGAGTTTGGTGTTTTTGTTTTTCAGATTCCACATACAAGTGAGATCACATAGTAGTTCTCTTTTTCTTATTTCACTGGCATAATGCTCGCAAGATCTAGATTGTCACAAATGACAAGATTTCCTTTTTTAATTTGTGACTAAATAATATTCCATTTTATGTGTGTTTCTTTGCATATATGTTTCTTTATATATTTATATATATTAAAATTTGTTTATCCCTTCCTCCATTGATGGACAATTAGGTTGTTTCCATATCTTGCCTATTATAGATATTGCTGCAATAGACATGGGGATACCTGTGTCTTTTCAAATTAGTGTTTTTGTTTTCTTTGTGTAAATACCCATAAGTGGAACTGCTGTATCATATGGTAGCTCTATTTTTAATTGTTTTTGGTAGTTTAAATAGTTTTTTATGTAGTTTAATTTTTAATTTTTTAAAAGTTTTTGAGGAACATCCATACTGTTTTCCATAGTATGCACCACATTCCATGATATGCACTAATTTATATTACTGTTAATGCAATTGAGCTAATATTTTGACTTAGGGTTATGGCTGTAGATATTCAATTGTAAAAAGTCCAAGAAAGTAAGTACAAAGTCATTATAAAGGTAATCTGGAAATGAGAGTGTATTATTAGATAATTTTGAGTTTTTGATTGCAAGGTAAGTATTTTGTGTTCTCTCTTGGAAAGCAAAGTGACATGAATCTTTAATGAACAAAAATTTGATTTTGAAGTTTATTTTGTGACCCATGGAATGTCTGTTGTTGTCAAGTTTATAAGACCATCATTTCATTATTGCATTCCTTATGAATCTATTTCAATTAATTTGTGTGTGGCCTTCTGTTTTTAGCTCTCTAGTATACTGTATTATTAGTTTATTTTATACTTTAATATTTTGTTAAATAAAAAAAAAATTTAAAGTACCATTTTACCCTTTTCTCCATAAATCTACGCATATGTATTTGATATATATGTACGTATTTGTATGTACATATAAATGATGACAATTGTGGAAGTAAAACAAAATGTTTAGAGAGTGGTAAAGAAATGCTTAGGCATAGTAAATAAAGCCACTGAGCACCAAAAACTCTATTTTATGCAATAGATGTCAAAGCTATATTTTTCTGTGCTATGTTTAGGATTCTCTTACAACAAAACAAAAGTTGTTTTTACCAACAGATTTTTAAACAGCAGGGACATGCTTTTTATTTACTGTTTTGGTGTCTTTCCCTCATTTACATAAATACCCCAGAAACCAGCAGTTTAAAACTAATAAAAACCGGGGCCCTCCATCAAGTGCAATAAAGTTTCACAACCATGAGTTAGACTGTTAGAGTGAAAAATAAACCTATATATGCAGTTATGAAGGGTTTTTTTGGGAAAGTGTATAATCACATTTCAAAGTTAGAACTTCCATTTGAAGTAGCAATGTAATAATAATACTTAAACATTTATGTAGAACTCTTCATCTTTTAAGCACTCTCCCAGCATCGGTCAATTAATCTCAACTGCTTCCCCAAGGAGCAGGTATTACTATCTGCCATTTTTCTAGTTAGAAAGTTGAGGAAGGTATACCAGCCCAGAGAGAGGGAGGACTGGGGAAACAAATTTCTGGCTCTTATTCTGTGATTCTTTGGGATGTAACCTTGAACAGAATACATCAGGTTTCTGTTCCATGGTAATGTAATCATTAATAAAACAAAGATATATATAGATATAGATAGATAGATAGATATAGAGATATCTATCTATATCTATATATATCTATATCTATATCTATATATCTATATATAGATTTATTTATCTATATATAGATATAGAGATAGATAGATATATCTCTATATCTATCTATCTCTATATCTATATATAGATAAATAAATCTATATATAGATAAATAAAACAAAGATATATATAGATATAGATAGATAGATACATATAGAGATATATCTATCTATCTATATCTAAATCTATATCTATGTCTATATATATATATAGAGAGAGAGAGAGAGAGAGAGAGAAGCTTTTAGCTTTCAGAGATATGTCTTACCTCCCCTAGGCATATCTTTTGAAAAGAATGGGATAAAGAAAAGACACTGAAGAGTCACAGTACATTTCATCTGCACTGTAATGGATTGCAGCAAACTTCCAGTGAGAGAAGCAAAGTCAAATGCTTCCTCCCTCCCTGCAACCTCCACCCTCACATTATCTTGGCAACTTAATTTATAGTTCTCCAGATAAGATTTACTATGATTAGTACATTTAAAGATGAGTTGAACAAATTTGTTATGCACATTAAAGCCAGAGGAACAGTAAAATAAAACTAATGAACATTTACATTTTTGGAAATATAATTAATGTATGCTTGAGAAATTCTGAAAGATAAACATTTAAATGTTAAAATACGTATTACCTTCCCTACAGGGACAGTGTTGGGAATTAATGAGATAACAAATGTAAAGTGCTTTGAGCTCTTTAGAAGAAAGGTGCCAGATGAATACAAATGATTATTAATTGTTAAAGCTATCGGATGGTTACTAATATATTATTTATGATAAAATACATATTTTTATACTTGAAAAATAGGATTCTCAGGATGATATAGCTGAAATAATGATTCCCAAATTCCTCCATCTTATTGGAAGTCCTTCCTTAACCTTTTCCAAAATTCCTACTGTTTTCTTGAATGCATACCTGTCTTTCAAACAAAACTCTGGGGCATGACTCCCCAGCCTCCAAACTTTCCTGGCCTTCCCATTGTCAGAAGTCCATCAAAGTCTTATAGATCCAGCACCATAGGAGACTTCCATGGGCTCTACTGATTTCTTTGATCATGTAAATGTGATGCCTTACAATGCTGTCAATTGTACAAGCCTATTTTATTAGCAGGAAGTGTATATATTTAAACTGTTCTTCGATAACTCTAAGCAACACACTAGAACTTGTTATAAGAAAATGCAGATTTCTTGCATGATCTGGGACAAGTGAAACTGAACTTCCTACTTTACACAACATGCTAGATATTGTGATAAAAGAGTGCATGTCCCAAATTTCATTTAGCTTGAGCTATGAGGTAAGATAGCCTCACAAAAATCTCAGTTTCCCCATACGTAAGATGAGAACAGCGGTAGTATTTACCTGCATGGGATTGTTGGCAAGATGCTATAAAATAATATATTAAAAGCTCCTAGCACATACCTAACCCATAAAGGTAAGTATAAGTAGATAGTGGAAAGTAGGTAAGTAGATAATACACTGTCATTAATTATCATCCATTTCATTTCCTTAAAATTAGTGTAACGTGGATAACACATAGAGAGAGATATGGATCATCATCTAAAAATGTATTCCTAACTGGTTAGAACAATTTTCACCTCAAACTTTTGCAAGTGTTCAATACTAAACAATGGGCCATTTCTCAAACAAAGATAATTTTATTGTTAAGTGAATGCTTCTCCCAACAACTTCCTGAAAATTGGCACATCATTTACAAAGATAAATAAATAATCCTTATATCAACAAAGATTGCAGCTTCCTATTTAGAATAGTGAAAACTCAGTAACCAATCTTGATAATTTATATTTAGGAAACTTTCCATGTTGCACACACATAAGCGATTTTTTTTCAAGCTTACCTTTGTTTACCAATAGCACAGTACCTTTACTACATACATGTGCTAAAGTAGACAATGGTCTATGAGTCCTTTCAAATATCCTGTAATTAAAACATTTCACTAATTTAATCTGGTCCTCTGGCTTTTTCCATTTAATTAGTTGAAGTGATTTTTTTTTTATTAGAACAATTTTTTTCCTCTCCTTTTGGAACTAGGTAGGCTTTTAGGTAGAGAAGCTTATTCCCAGTCACTTTGTAGGGAGACCCAAATGTGAATATAAGGCCTGAAATTAGAAAAAGGCATTCTGTGGTGATTGCTAATATAGATGCAAAGAAGGAAAGTGCATTGTTTGAGAAGCCAATTGTGTGGATTAAAAAAACAAAAACAAAAACAGGTACAGGAGAGTGAACTTGTTTTACTATTGCCAGCAGCTTGAGGCTCAAGAGAGCTAATCAAAATTCACATACAAAACTTCCTGTTAGATTTAACAGTTTGGTACTGTTAAGAGGGGGTTCTCACCATGTGAAAGAGCTACTGCTGTGCTGAACAAAACAGAGACAGTTTTCTTTTAAAGTCCAGAGCAGATGAGAGCCATAAGGAGACAGAGGGTTTCATTTACTCTCAGGACACGATTGTGCCAGTGAACTAATGAGTCTCTTGGACCTTATGTTGCTCTGGCTTGAATTGAGGCGCAACTCTAATGGGCATGTAGTACTTCCTATCCGTCAAGTGTCTGGACAATGGGCCTCTCATATGGATTAGAGCAATCTGGCAAGAAAAAGAGGTCATCGTAGTACCTAGCACAGGCAGGAAACCTGGCTAATTACTGTATTTCCAACTATAACAAAACAAAAGCTGACATACAAAAATGTTAATTTTATTGCAGAAACTCTTAGGTTGTGGCTGAGGCATAGTTTAAAAATTATTGATATTCCATAGGTAAAAAATACCACTCCTGTGTGGTGTCATAACATATATCTGAAGAGGTGTGAATATATGCCCCTAAATCCTTTACAGTGCTATAAGCCAATGTTACCTCAATAAAAGAAATAATACAATTAAAAAAAAATACCAGTCCTTTTCCCAAAACACTCAAATATTTTTAGAGATAAAGGTCTTTAAAAGAACATGTGATTTTGGTGTTGTGAGTTGCCTATTTCATCCTTTGGTAAAGCTGGATGATATAGAAATATTTTGGGCTATTCCAAAACAAATGCTGAGAGTATCAGCATTGCATAATTTTAGCAATTTGCCCCTTAAAAGGGACTGTTGGATTAAACTTGTAAAAATCCAACTGCTATATTAAGTGGAGGACTAGAGAATATAAAATTTTATTCAAGCTAGGGAGCTCTAGTTACTTTATATCTGAAACTAAGAGCAGATACTGCCACCTAGATAAATTCTGATTTTTTAATTAACTAGATTTTGGCTTACCTTACTTTTTGAGAAATGGCAACAATAAACAATAGTGACTTGGTACAATGAAAATACAATGAATGATAAGTTCACTTTAAAAATTCCATATAAATGTAATTTTATTGGGGGGAAAAAGAGACATATGTGTTTTGCCAAATAGCAGTGATTAAGCTTTTATTCAACTTTTTAAATCCAGAAGACAAAATACTATTAGAAATACAGAAAGAAAACTTTATATAAAAAAAAAAGCCTCACAATCCTGACATTTATAAAGAGGTAGATGCAGATGTGACATCAGTGACACTTGTGACTTTCCTATTTTATCAGATTATTTCTTCTTGAGTTTGGGAACAGCAAGAGATTTTTCAGCGTTCTCAGGTGAAAACACAAACAGGACATGGCTTAGTAAGTAGAATAAAGTAATAAACATTTTTTTAAAAAAGAGTGTTACATTATAATCTGTTCTGATATACTTCCTAGCGAACAAAGCAAACTACCTCTCTTACCCTTCCTTTTATTTCTAACAGCATAAAGAATGTTGTCCTTTTTGGCCCCAGTTGGGAATCCAAAATGAGTAATGTATTCAGGAACATTCATTTATCAGGCTTAGAGAGGTTTTTAACATCTTTGGACTGAAGTTCTTCAAATCTCATTTTGTTTTCCTCTGTTACTCCTAGAATGACTTCAATATCATCAATGATGGCCTGTAAGTGAACAATAAAAGCAATGTTTATTAAAGACCTCTTAGGACTGCCCCCTTCAGTCCCTCAAGCCTTTGCTGCTTTCCAGTTCTACTCAATGTGCACTTTGCCAACCAGTACTCATTTATAAATTGTTAGTTTTCAGTCTTGATGAAATAAGTAAACTGAGATTAAGAACTTGGGAACCTTTATAGAAATTTTTAATTCTATTCAATCTAATAGTGAAACAAATTGGCCTCTATTTTGTATAACTCTATTTTTTTTCCATTTCACTCTATTAGTAGTTTATTTTGATGTATTATACAAAAGTATTGATTTATAGTAGGTCAGAAAAACCAGTCCTTTACCATAAATAATTTGAGAAGTACTGATGTAGTCACCCTAATGAGGGCTATCCACTGGTTTCTGGGAAGAAAAATTGTACCTTTCTGTTTTATGTTATCTAGTTATTTTTTATTCAGGTAGAATTCACATATCATAATATTATTCAAGTGGTAGTTTTCAGTATATTCACAAGCAACCATTACCTTTCTGTAATTACAGAACATTTTCAATCACCCCAAATAGAAACAGTACCCATTAGCAGCCATTCCATACGTCCCGTCTGTTAGCTCCTGGCAACCAATAATCAACTTTTTGGTCCATGGATTTACTAAATCTGAAGATTTAATATGAATGAAATCATATAATATGGGCCTTTGGTGACTGGCTTCTTTGGCTTAGCATGTTTTTGAGGTTTAATCCATGTTACAGCATGATCATAACATCATTTTCTTTCTATGACTGAATAATATTCTGTTGTATCTCTTATCTATGTTCACTTTGGTTGCTTGTGCTTTAACTAACATATCTAGGATTCTACTGCTAACCACAAAGTCAAAAAGATTTATACCTATGTATTCCATTGTATGGATTAATATCCATATAATATAATGGAATTCACCCATTTATAGGTGATAAACATTTGGGTTGTCTCTGTTATTTTTGAGACTATGAAGAATATTTCTATAAATATTAATTACATTTTTGTGTGCACCTATATTTTCATATATACCTAAGTGTATGTACCTAAGTGTAGAATTGTTGGATCATGTCAATTTTATGTTTAACTTTTCGAGGAGTTGACAAACTTTACACAGCAGTGATACCAGTTTTACATTCCTACCAGCAGTGTTTCAGTTTCTCCATATCCTTGCTGATACGTGTTATTATCTGAATTTTTTTATTACAGTTTTCTTAGTATATGTGAAATGATATCTCACTGGGATTTGGTTTGCATTTTTCTGTTGACTAATGATGTTGAACATTTCTTCCTGTATTCATTGGCCATTTGTGTATATTCTTTGAAGAGATGTCTATTAAAATCCTTTCTCACTTTTTGATTGGGCCATTTGTCTTTCTACTGTTGAGTTGTAAGAGTACTTTATATTTTGTAGACAGTAGAGCCTTATCAGATATATGATTTGCAAATATTTCCTCATTATTATATGAGGGTTGTCTTTTACTTTCTTGATAGTGTCCTTTGATGCACAAAAGATTTTAATTTTAATGAAGTTAATTTACCTGTTTGAATTTGGTTGCTTGTACTTTCAGTATCACATCTACGAAACCGTTGTTAACCACAAAATCATAAAGACTTATAGCTACGTTCTCTTGTAGGAATTTTATGGTTTTAGCTCTTACATTTAGATCTTTGATCCATTTTTACTTAATTTTTATATGGTGTGTGGTGGTGGTACAACTTCACTTTTTATATGTAGATATTCACTTCTCCTCCCAACAGCAGTTTTTTTAAAATATTATTCTTTCCCCATTGAATTGTTTTGGTATCTTTATTGAAAAGCAATTGACTATAAATGGACTCTTTATTCCGTTGGTCTTTATGTTTATGTTTGTTCTTTTGCCACTACCACACTGTCTTGATTACTGTAGCTTTATAGAAAGTTTTAAAATTCAGAAGTTTGAGTTCTCTAAATTCACTCTTTTTCAAGGTTATTTTGACTATTCTGTGTCACTTGCATATCCACATAAATTTTAGGATCATTTTTGTCAATTTTGGCAAAAAAATATCAGCTGGGAACTTGATATGAATTGCTGTAGGTATGTAGATCAATTTGGGAAGTATTGTTAAATTAACAGTATTTAGTCTCCCACTCCATGAACACAGATTATCTTTCCATTTGTATAGATATTCTTTCTCAAAATGTTTTGTAGTTTTCAGTGGACAGATCTTGCCCTTCTGTTAATTTATTCTTAAGTATTTTATTCCTTTTGATGCTAATATTTTGTTTTTGTTGTAACTTTATTTTTGAATTGTTCATCACCAGTGTATAGAAATACAAGTGATTTTCATATATTGATCTTGGGCCCTGCAAACTTGCTGAGCTTGTTACTATCGCTAATAGATTGCTTGTGGGTTCTTTAGGATTTTCTATATACAAGATCATGTCATTTGTGATTAGAGATAGTTTTACTGTTTTCTTTCCAAGTGGCTACCTTTCATTTCTTTTTCTTGCTTAACTGCCTTGGCTAGAACCTCCTGTATGATGATGAATAGAAATGGTGAAGGTCAGCATTCTTGTCTTGTTCCTGATCTTAGGGAGAAAGCTTGTAGTCTTACTATGGTGTTAGCTGTGGGTTTTTCTTAAATGCCTTTATCAGGATGAAAAAGTTACTTTGTTTTTACTAGTTTGTTTGAGTGCTTTTTATCAAGAAAGAGTGCAGATTTTGTTCAGTGCTTTTTTCCATTTCCATTCAGCCTTTACTGGCAAATCCTTGTTTACAAGCTGAAAAAAGTTATTAGTATGAGACTGGAATAAGAGAAAAACTACAAAGATGAATCCATTCTACTTCTTAAGCTTTATTACTATTCCAATTTTGTTGAGATCTAAAGTTTTTACTTTTATATCTTCTAATAGGAGTAAAAACATTAAGACAATAATTCATCTAAGAAGGCTAGAAATTTAAGAACTATTTTAAATTTAAAATAATTGTAAACAATTCTAAAGCTATTGGAGAACATCTAACCTATGATAATTTTGAAAGTCAGCCTTTATCTTGTAGATTGTAATTGGCCTTGCCAACCTCAAGTCTAAGCTCAGAGACTACCAAACTAATCTGTGTGCTTTTGGGAGTAAACCATTTCTCTTAGTTGCTTCAGTTGCTGAAACAAAATATCATGGATCTTGTAGTTTAAACAACAAAAATTTATTTCTCACAGTTCTAGAAGATAGGAAGTCCAAGGGCAAGGTACTCACTGATTCAGTTCCTTTTAAGAGTTCTCTTCCAGAATTGAAGACAGCAATCTTTCTTGCTGTATTCATATGGGAGGGGAGTTTGGAAGGAAGAGTATAACAGGGTAATCTCCAGGAAAAGGGGAGGTTCCAGGTTCACTGCCCCACCCTAAGGAAGGATGGAGTTAGGCAGGAAGGAAAAGCTAGAGAAGACTGGGAGAAGGAGAGATGGGGATCAAGAAGGAGACCAGGAGGTACATGAAGCCGAGAGACATGCGACAAAGCTGCGCTTGCTTCTAGGTCTTGGACTTGTACTAGGGACTTGGGAAACATGGAAGCAAACACTTGAAAGAGAAGGAGATGTGGGTGAGAGACTCATGGAAGGTTGACGATAGCAGCCTTTACCTTGACTTGTATTTTGATTTTGCTCCTTTGGTCCCAGACTTGCCTGGCCACTTTTGCCCCTTTCTTGTGATTCCCCATCAGAAGGTGCCTTAGACATGTGACAAGTTTTTGGTCCTCTGTGGCCCTGTTTTGGGCCAATTCTGTTTGGCTGAGCATTTACCCACAAAGGGGTAACTTTGGATGCTTCATGGGGTAGCTATTTTAACTGTATTCTTTTTCTCCTTTCTATCACAGACTAATTGTATTAAATACAATTTTCCATTGAAGGTCTTATGCTCTATAGTATGTTTTGTATTGATGTGGCAGATGGCAGAACCTATTTAGAGCAGGCAGGTTTGGAAATCTATCCCAAGGCAAAATGATACTATCTGGAAGAAATTTAGAAAATAAAGGATGAGCATAGATCCTTTAGAACTAGTGAAAGTTGATGTAACACTGGGTCAATTTTTTATTGAATCTTTTCAATCATGTTGTGGGAAAAGCAATGATCATCTTCCAATTCTTAAAGTCACAATGAAGATTAAAGCATTGTCATTATTACTGCTACTAGAGAGACCAGGCTTTAGCTGAATGAAAAAAAAAATTTTTAATTAAATTTTTATCAAGTTTTTATTGGGCTTTCCATTTAAGAGAAAAATCACCTATGGCTGTGATTGAGTCCTTTGAGTTACTTGACCCATTCATACATGATGAAGGTCCAGATTGGGAATCAGATGCAGATCTTGGTGGTCAGTATTTTCTACAGCAGGTGTTTTCAAATTTCCAGTAGAGAGCTTGCTCCTGTCTAGAGTTTGGAGACTTCGAGTCAATTACACATAACTATATTTCATGGATCAACATCTTTAAAGACATTTATAAGCTTCAAAGTTTACTGCATGAAGCATCTGCCCCATTTTGGTGAAACAGGGTGGTATAGATGGCTCATATATATTCTGAGGTTTCTTCGCTTCTCTTTATCTCACGTAGTCCTTCTTGTGGTGTCAGAACTTCTCTGACTCTGGAAACATGTACTCCTCAGGATTCTCTAACCAGACATTGTATTATATCAAATAGGTAAAATATATTCAGGATTTTTGGTTGTGACAGTCTCTCTGTTTTAGTTCCATTGTGATGTATCAGTTTCACCTCCAACTTCAGACAGCTCTTGTCTTATAAGCTTGGGCTCAGAATGGCAGCAACTTAAAGAAGTCTGCTATATTTCAAAGAAAAAGTTTCAAGCTATTAAATTTAACTAACGGGTTCAGTGGGAACCTTACAATATTGACCCTGCACATTGTAAAATATGTACTGCTTACAATAAAAAAAAAATGGTTTAGCACTTGTTTACAATACAGCATGAGGTATTTTCGGTCCTTGTATAGAAATTAACCAGGATCGTTAGTTAATTAACACCTCACCTTAAAATTGGTCTCGCCTTGCATATTAGGTGCTGATATTTCTTGATGGATGATGAAGAGATTGCGAGCAAAGGTCATGAGGACCCCCTGGAGATCCTCACCGATTGTTCTGTTAATGATATCCAAACAAATGAGTTTACCAACGATTCCCCTCACATGCTTAAAAACAATCACCCTCTCATTTGTGCCTGTCTGGTGATGGAATTTAATGAGTATTTTCAATCTCACAAGGTGGCAATCTTCAGGGAGATATGAAAGATGAGGCTCCATTTTAACTTGTCAACAAAAAGGATTTGTGTAATAAATATTTTTTATTAATCAACTTAGCAGAATATAGGAATAAGTTCAGTCATTCCTAGCAAAAGGCTACCACTGAGCTAGGATAGTCGTATTAGCCCACTTTAAAAATTGTTTGAATTCATTTAAGATAATTGTCGCTAAGTATAATTCATGCCTTGCAATTGCCTTGTCTATAGAGACGTTTTACCTTAGTATTCGGGAGACTTTTATCTGGGGTCTATTTTCTATTTCATATGTTCGAGTGATTCTGGCTACTTTTGGTTGTACCCTATCCTGTTCATGAGTGAATGTCCCGCATTCAGAAACAGTTGTCTTCATAAAACTGTACACACACGCTAAGATTTCAGAGACATCTTGTAAACTAAGATGTAGAATTATATTGTGGTTGATGAAAATTCCCAAACACGTATCATTTAAAATGTTAAGCTGGAAACAAAATTCCAGGGTATTTTTCTAGCTATTTTTGAACTTTTTTTTTTTAATCAAAGGAAAAAATAGATTAAATGAGTGGATTAATTAAAAAGAATTGTTCTTTGCTGAGGGGGTGAAACTAGAAGAGCTAGCTGCCCCTAGCTAGCTGTTAGCTGCAAAAAGCTTTGGGATTACTTTTTCCCCAGTTGTTACCTGTAAAATAAGTCACCATAGAGCCTCAGGCTTAGACCTTTTTGGAATGACTGCCTTCTAGCCTGATGGGGTTTTCCCTTGGGTCAAGTTAGGAGTGAAAGCTTCTCAGAGCCAAAGACTGGAGACCAGGGTTCTTGTCCCTGACACTGACAGTGTAACTTTGAGGAGTTATATAAGCTTTCTGGGTTTTCATTTCTTAATCCCTGAAATGAAGGAAGTGGACTAATTATGTGTTTCCAAACTTTTTGATTTACAGTCCCTAAATACATGACTGACACATACCCACTACAATCCCTTGTAACTACTAAACATTATTATCTCTTCTATTAAAAGAATAAATAATAGCCAAAGGCAACTTCAGAATCAACAATTTTAAAAAGTGATTTGTTTTTTATAACCACAGGGTCACAGTGTATCAGACCCTGGGTATTTCTTTTTTATTTTTTTTTTTAAAGATTTATTTATTTATACATACAAGTTGGGGTACAGGCCAGAGGCGTGGGGCAGCGAGAGGGTTTACCAGAGACAGAGTGGGGAACAGAACAGGCAGATCAGAAATACACTGCTGAGGGGAGCAGCGGGTGAGGCAGAAGAGGTCTGCCGCACCATGTGGGATTCTCCCTGGCTGGGCGTCGAACTCGCAGCTCCACAGCGCAGCGCTCAACCGCTGCGCCACCAGGGAGGCCCCAGACCCTGGGTATTTCTTAAGAGGACAGATTCTCAGGCTTCACCCCAGATCAACAAAATCAGAATATTTGGGCTTGGGATCCAGGAATGTGTTGCTTCACCAAGACCACGGGGTAATTCTTCTATATACTAAAGATTGAGACCCATACTTAAAAAAATTATAGATGCATGGGTGCGTGTGTGTGTGCTCGAGTGTGCGTATGTTATGCTAGGTCCACACATGGATTCATGCTCCTCTTGTCATCCTCCCTTAGTCTCCTGGGGTCTGTGGTGCCCAGGCTGGGAATCAAGAGGCTGCATGAACTATAAGTCCCCTCTCCTATTAATTAATTAACTTCTAGAATTTTCTTAATTTCCCCTTCTTTGATACTTCTCAAATTTCACTGTTCCCAGAAATATCCAGTATGCATGGTGTCAGTATGAAGTTATCCTTGCAAACCCAAATCATGGTATCATCAACTGTAAGGTTATCCCCTCTCGTAGGTATCATCTCACCTCTCCTGAAGAGTAGCCAACTAATGTTCTTCATCCAATGTCACTTAGTTGCAATAAATCCAAACAAAACCTAGCCATCTTATGAAAAATTTCTTCTTAAAGCTCCAGAGAAAATCAAGCAATACAGAGAAGAAAAGTTTATATTTGCTCATCTTTTCTATTTCAATATGAGTTACAGAAAATGAGGATTGTCTCCTGGTCATTTTCTATTAAATCACCTATTCTTCCTTTCTATAATATGAGGGATGGTCCTTCCCTATTCTAACATTCTCTGGTTCTATGATTGCAGTAAGATTTGAAAGTAAGATGGGACACAAAGCAATAGACAGGCTCTAGAACCTTGCAAGAGTCATGTCAATAGTGTCTTCTCTTTAGGAGGTATGTGTAGCAATAAGTCTCCAGACGGTACACTAGTTAGACTATTTCTATACCACTGAAGTGAACCTGCAGGACAAGGAGGCATCCTTACCTGAAATCTCAGGTGAGGCATAGACACAGCTGGGTGATTCCTCTTGATTATCAATCTCACTCTGTAGGTTTTGGCATCAAATAAGCTTTATCCTTCGAGCATTTGATGATTGGGGGTTTCCGTTTTTATATAACAGTTTATTTTTCTATGTCCTAAGTTTTGTAATGATTTTCCTCTTGTCTGTTTCCTCCATGACTGAGCATCTTTCTGGATTAATCTTTTTGTGACCCATACCTCAGGAACTCTACCTCTGCCCTGTTAACACTATCCTTGGCTCACCTCATCAAATTTGTGACACAAGTCCGACCTCTACTGTCAGCCTCTGCTGAGCTCTGTCACCTGCTGATGGGATTTCTTCATGCCAACCTGTTGCTAGCCTGGTAGCCTCTGAGCTCCTATGCCCCAACCTAGCCTTTAGGTTGTCCTTCTTTGTAACTGGAACTTTCCTGATGCTGTGAGTTAGCTACCTCTCAGAATGGCTCCAAGCACCTGAACTCCCTGGGTTTTGGGCTTACTTGACTACTCTTCTTTCCTATCTGAAGGGCACATTCCCACCCAGCCTCACCCCACGCACATGGATGTTTGTCTGATTCCAGTCCTGACCCAACTTCTCCTTTGCAGTTTACCTTTCATGCTAGTCAGTGAAACGCAGAGTTTATATTTTTGTGTTCTGATTTCTAGTTCTTGTAATCCATCTGTCTGAATTCCTGAGCTTACAAATATATTTCAACCTTGAATCTTACCTGCTTAATTAGACTCATAACACTGGAAAATACAAATTTCTTATCCTTCAGCCTGCCCACTTAAAAATCTAGCTGTCTGCTTGGTTCTCCTAGTCCCAGTAACTGCCTGGTGGCCTCTGTCCTGCCACAACTCAGGCATCAAAGTGACACGTTTGAAGTGAGTGGAATAGGACATTGTTCATCTCTGGTATTTGGCTGCCACCAAACTGCGGCTCCACTTTCCTAGATTGCCTGCAGTTAACATGCTAGTCCATATTTACTCCTTTATGTATTACTGACTATCATCCCACCACACTGTCAGTTTCATGAAGGCAGGGTTTCATGGTTCACTGCTGTATACCTAATAGTGCTGTCCCTGGCACAGTTGATTAAATGCTTTGGAATTTTCTGATAGGTAAGGGTAGGGTAGAAAGGCAGCTGAGAGACAGGACATCACAAGGGAGCAGAGGGCAGGGCCTTCCCTGAACATGCCCAGAGGTGTCTCTGGCTATGTTATCATTCTGGATGTGAACCCCGGGCAGGGAAGATGAATGTATTCTTATTGGAATGATGTGAATTACAGTCTCATCTATGTTGCTATCATTGCTATGTAACAAAAGGCTGGGCAGGAGAGCCTAAAATGAATGGTGCAGCAACTCTCTTAACATGACCCAGGATTCATAGACTTTTGGGGAAAGGTTGGGACTGCACGGGACAACTCAGATAGCCAGCTTCTCTTCCCAGGTGGTGAAAAGTGTTTAAGACTGTAAGTACTAGATTAAATTGTAGCCACATATTAGTTCCAAAGGGGAGGAAGCCAAAATATTTGCATAAATTTAAATGATCCATGGAGCTAAATATCACTGTATTAATGATAGCCTGACTGGTAATACTTTGGTAAAACAAAGGGATGTATTTGGATAAGGGAGTTGAGACCTGGCCTGTGCACATCTTTGCTACTTTAGTGTATACTTCTTGCCATCAGTGTCTAGGAGATTGACCACCTGGGGGAAACTGAGGCTGCTCAGGAACATCATAATTATTCTACTTAGTAGAATAACTGACCTTTACTTGTTCATTTTTTTATGAGCTTCAGTGTATATGTGTGCTCAATGAGAGGACATGATGTCTACGCTTCTGTAGAAGTTGTAAGAAAAGGAAATATAGGGGGCAATTTAGGAAATATGGGGGAAAAATTAGAATGACTTAAAGGTACTAAATAGCCATATTTTGGGATGTGAAATGGGACACAATTCAAAAGTTCCGAGTTCTAGATAGGGAAACCACTTTGCTAGCTCTCCAAAATTTCCTGGAGAGAAATTTGCAAGACAAAGCACTGAGAAGTTTCCTAAGTATGGCCAGTAGGTCTTCTCAGCATACACTTATATTGAAGAGATTGCATCAGGGCTGAGACGAGAGCCAGGGATGGTCTACAGACCCTGCCTTTGGGGGGAGCATCTTACCAAGTTATGAGAGCACATCTGTAAGCATGCCCTAGTGGAAACTGCCTTCCACAATTGGGACATCTGAGCTGGTTTTTCTTCAGTCACAATTGCTGTGCTTTATGTGTATGTATGTGTCAGAGCGTAATATGTTGTTAAGACTAGCCTTTTGCCCATCCATTTTGGATAATTAATCAGTTATATTTATGAACCCCCACTGATACATCTAAAGTCATTTTATGAAATACTTGAAGATCTAAATAAAACAAGATAGAGTTCCAATAAATCAGCATGCTGATTAAACTGCGTGAGAAGCACCATTCTTGTTAGTGGTTATAAGTCTGTTCTCTTAGCTTATTACATCTCATAGACACATTTCATACTCACAGCATTCCCAGCTTCTCTCTCTTCAGGTGTTCATATAATATAAAAACAGTTCCTTGTCTGCCCTATAAAATTTGAATAGGGAGAAAAGAAATAATCTGTATCCTAGAAACGAAGTACAAAAAATGTACTACGCTAAGATCACAGTTGGAAATCCGGAGCTACCTGCAACTATTGTGAGAAACCTGTTTAGAAAGACTACCCCTAGAAGAGGGAATTGATTTGTTCGAGGACAGTATTTTTTGAAGTGTGGTCCTCAGAACCACCTGCATCAGAATCATCTTGTCTGCCTAGTAAAAGGAATTTTCATGGGCATCATCGAAGCTCAGGCTCTGCCTTTTAAAGCTCACTTTCTGGGTGATTCTCATGCACATCAAAAATTGAAAACTGCTATTTTAAGTGGTTTGGGCAATGAGTAAAATATATACAGGGAAGCAATTTGTTGTGTTGAAACCAATTTGTACATAAATGGAAAACTGTTATCTACAGATTGCCTGGTTGTCTTGATTCTAGGGAGATACTTTGCAACTCTAGAAATAGTAGGTGACTCAGAAACAAAGCAAGTTCTGATCAGTCTGTTAGAGGTTCAGTGGAGTCTGTTCCCTTGCACACCTGTGTAGGAACCGGTTTTGCTTCTATTTGCATATTCATTTCAGTATTCCTGATCTATATAGATATCTGGTGGGTATTTTTTGCAGGGGGAGGAGGATTCTTTTTTGTACTGGTTATGACATCTACCTAATTCTTCTCTGATAATACGAGCTTTATCATTTATTTATCCTTTTTGTCTTTGTGAGAGGCATGATTTCATCCTTTTTTGAAGAAGATATGTTAACAGTTTTCTCCAATTAGTAAAAATTAATACTGGAGTTGTACAGTAGTGGAAATGGCTGCTTTGTGAAGTTGAGAGATCCTTATCTTTCAGAAAGTACAGAAAAGAAAACTATTTTTTATATTGAATAAAAGAGATTACATGTCAGAATTAGGATTTTCCATTTTTATCAGAAAATGCAGGCATTGCACTAGAACAGTGGCTCTCATTGCTGGCTGCATACTAGAGTCATTTGCATGCTTTAAAAAATATAATGCCTGGTCCTTCCTGCAGAAATTCTGGTTTAATTGATCTGAAGTGGGCCCCAGATACAGGGCCATGCTGAGCTGTATTGGAGCTTGAGGCAAAGGGAAAAAATTACAGTATGTTTTTATTTAAAATGTTGATGTTTTGTTCACTGTGGGTTTATGCATAAATTTTGATTTTTTAAATATTGCATTATGATACTTATTTTACTAATGAGTACTTTTGTGCGCCTTTAAATTTTGTGTTCTGGGTGAGTGACTCACTGTTTCACCCTAAAAGCTCCTCTTTCAAGTCATTCTAATGTGAAGGCAGGGCTGAGAACCACTGACTTGTTGATCTCTACGGTGTCTTGCATTTCCTTATTGCACTAATATGGTAGCAACTAGCCAGATGGGGCTACTGAGAACTTGAATTATTGGTAGCCTAAATTGAGATGTGCTGTACCAAAAAATGTAACATATCTCATTCATAATTTTTATAATGATTACATGTTGAAATTATAATATTTTGGACAGACTGGGTTAAGTAGACTATGTCATTAAAATGAATTTCACCTGTTTTGTTTACTTTGTAAAAATGTGTCTCCCAGAAAAATTGTATCTGTGACTCATGTTTGTGACTTGCATTTTGTTTCTATCAGATGATGTTATTCTAGGGCTCTATTGTTAATAGAAGTATAGAAAATAACTTTCAACAAATGACTTCTATTTCAGAATTTTATATCTCCCTTTGTTAAAATAGTTCAGTATTGAAGGACAGCATTAGTAATCATATGATATTTAATCTCCATATTAGAACATGTTCATAGATATTTTACTCCTAGGTATCGTGGGACATTTATTGGATTTTTTTTTTTCTCTCTGGAACTAGAATTCTTGTTTGGTAGGGTGGTTGTTGTTGTTTTCTTATAGTGAACAGGTCTTTGGATAATGTTTCCTAATAATGTTGGTGAGAACAAAGCAATCCTGGCTCACCTTGAAGGAACCAGCCAGTTATTTGAGGGCCTACTTTCATTATATGTTTCACTTAAAATTGCAATTTCTGAGAACTATTAATAATGTTAGGCAATACTACTTTAATTTTTTTCTTTATAAATTATGTGCATTGAAGTAAAATAGATTTACATCTCTGTATCTGTCCCAAGGGTAATAGGTTCTATAAATGTATACTTTCACACCCTGCCAACCACCAATGCCCCAACAATCCTCCATCATGTACTATTGGGCCCCTTGTCTCCCCTGCTCCCACCTTGCCACTCTTCCCTTCTGGTTGCCTCCATTTTTGCAGTCACATGTTGAGTTTATTATTGGTTTGGTTTTGACTGATCCTTTGTTATAGTTTCTCTATATTCTGCATATAAGTGAGATCATTCTGTATTTGTCTTTCTCCTTCTGATTTATTTTGCTTAGCATTATCCTCTCCAGTTCCATCCATGTTGTAGTAAATGGCAGGGGCTCATCCCTTTTTATAGTTGAGTAGTATTCTAATATATATATCACTTTTTTTTCTGATCCACTCCTCTGTCCTTGGGCACTTAGGCTGTTTCCATAACTTAGCTTTTGTATGTAGGGCTGCAAGGGACATAGGAATACACATGTCCCTTCAAATTTGTATTTTGTATTCTTCAAGTAGATACCTAGGTATGGAATTGCTGGGTCATGTGGTGGATCCACTTTTAAGATTTTGAGAAACCTCCATTATATTTACCATAGGGGCTGGACCAGTCTACATTCCCACCAACAGTGTATAAGGGTTCCCTTTATTCCACATCCTCACCAACCTTTTATTTCTGGTCTTTTTGATATGGGTCATTCTCACATGTGTGAGATGGTATCTCATCATGGTTTTGATTCACATTTCTCTAATGATAAATGATGATAAGCATTTTTTTCATGTGCTTATCAGCCATCTGTATGTCTTCTTTGGAGAAGTGTCTATTAGCTCTTCTGCCCATTTTTTGATTGAGTTATTGTTTTCTTACTATACTTTAAAACTGTGACCCTCTGTC
Organism: Scalopus aquaticus; assembly: GCA_004024925.1. Lineage (NCBI taxonomy): Eukaryota > Metazoa > Chordata > Mammalia > Eulipotyphla > Talpidae > Scalopus > Scalopus aquaticus. The sequence goes on from PVIJ01008878.1 coordinate 47,452, forward strand.
TTCTAGTTTTCATAGATTCTGTTGAAAAGTCAACTGTGAATCTTACTGCTACCCCTGTAGGTAATGTGCCTTTTATTTCCTTGTAACTACTTTTAAGATTTTCCTTTTCTCTTTTGTTTTAAACTCTGTAACTGTCATATGTCCAGATGTGATTTTACTTCTCTATATCTTACCTGGGGTTTCTAGTACTTATTGAGGCTATGTGGTTTATTGTCTTTCACCAGTTTTAGAAAATTCTCAGTCAGTATTTATTTAAAAATTTTCTCTCTATTCTTTTTAGGACAGCTTTACCAAATATTTCTGGGACATCTTTACCAAATATTTCACCACTGTATAGTATGGATTGCCACCCATTGGGTTTCCATTAACAATTTCCTTGCCACCCATTGCCTGACCACTAAGCCGATACTAAAATTTAGGTTTCTGTTTTCGGAGCATCCTTCCCTTGATACTTATTCCTTAATCTAGTAGTCTAGGTTATGTTGCAGTAATTAAAAACAAAACAATTCTTCGTTGTTTATAACAACAAAAATATGCTTCTTGCTTCAACTCCATTTCCCACAATGGATTGGCTGAGTCTCTGGTCACTGATGGTTCACTCTGGGACCTAGACCAGTGTGCTTCTGTGATTTCCAAGCAGAAAAAGGTAACTCAAAAGTGACTCTTAATTAAAGGCTCCTGCTTAAGAAGAACATATATCACTTCTGCTCATATTTCACTGGCCAAAACTAGTTACATGGCCTTGTCTAACTTCAGACAGAGGACTGAGGGAGTATAATTCTGTTATGTGCCATGGCAATCCTCTGACCTGAGGAAACGAGGGCTGGTGGTGTGGAGCTATTTAGGACCATGGCACATTGCCTATATATATGTGAGAGCAACCCTGCCTCACACTGCTGCAGGCAATAAACAGGACACCCTTCTCCATATGGCTTTCATTGCAAGGTATTTCATTAGGAAATCAGTGGGCATTTCTGGAGCATTCCAGAAATACCAAGAATGAGGCCCACCAAGTTGCTTACAAATTCAGCAATGTTTCCATCCAATATTCAGCAGGGAAAAAATAAACATATAGGGTGATCTCATTTCCTTACTACCCGCTACCCCTGAAATTTTGGATGAGAAATGTATTTTGAAATTGGTAATGATAATAACAGGAAGAAAAACTTCATGTTGAGAATTAAGACTTTTGAGAATTCTTCTTTCGGTAGCATTGATAATGATGTATTGTTAATGTTGCTTTATTCTGGAAAGAGTACTCATATTAAATTTGACCAAGACTGACATAATGTAGCAGAGGTTACACTAGAATTAGGGTACATAAGCTCCTTTTTAGACTCAGCATAACTCAAGGAGGCAATAACAATTTAAGGAAGTTATTGTTAAGCATATCTTCCCCCTCCATCCCCATAAGGTAGATAGTCAGGAGACTTATGGAGAAGTTTGTGTATCTTCAGCTGAAAAATAGCTAATGGATACCTAAATGGAATATTTTACTTGAAATTGACCCCAGAATTCTTGGATTGGGTTGGTAATAATATTTTAGAAATCTGTATAGTTAGTGGGAGATAGTTCTTAGGGGGAAGATGGTGTCTTGGGAATGCCTGGGTATAAGAGACAGAATCATGTTTGCTTTATGGAGAAATATGGATTCAAATTTCAGTTCCACAAAGTGCCTGTGTGATCTTGGGAAAGAGCTTTAACTATTTGGGCCTAAGCCCCTAACTGTGATATGGCAGAAATAATAGCTTTACAGGAAAGATATGAAGATTAAAGAGGTGAGACAGTAACAGTGCTTAGCTTAGCACTATCACATAGTAGGTGTTCCATAAATGCTGGTTCATCAAACCCCTCTCCAAGAAAAGGCAATTAAAAGAACAACTGGAATGTTATGTCCAGGGAGGGACTCTCAACAAAAATAGAGTAAGGGTCTTACTGGAGAATTCCCAATTCCTAGTTCTTTAAGTGATCAAATGACTCCTGCTTCTGACCACAGATTTTTATGATCCATTTTTTCTTCAATCTCTCTCGTTCTCTACTTTTGTTGCTTTTTTCTTTCTATTTATCTCCTCTTCCCCCCCCCCCCGGGTTCTTCCAGTCTCTGGATTTTATCCTCGTTCTTCTGTTCTTTTTCTTCATATTACTCCATCACTTCATTGCCCCCCCAACCCATATTTCTCTTTCTCTCCCATTTTATCTTTCATCCTTTGAAAGAGGTTTAGCACAGGTGACCTGGAGGCAGAGTCTAGGAATCCATGCTGGCTCTCTTTGGTGCCTCTCCGTCTGCCCCTTTTTGTAGCTCTCCTCGCCCTCAGTGGAACCCCTCCTTTGGCATCATCTGCTGTTTCCCCTGGGCAAGAGCAGTCTGTTGCCCATATTAAAATTTGTTTTTAGAAATAAATCCAATCAACCCTGAGCTACAGAGTTGTAAATAACTTAAAAATTTGGTGCTTTCCTTTTCCTAGGAATACTGGAACTTCAATGATGTACAAAGCCTTTAGCCAAAGATTTTTAATAATAATTGCAGGCAGCAGAAAGCTATGGAGCAGGTTTTCTTTGGGGAAGGAAACTTTTCCCACCAATTATGCTGATTCACAGAGTTTGTTCTGCTTTAATATTTTAGAAGAAAATAAATAGATTTGGAAAAAGCTGGAGTTAGAGATAGCCACCTTCTGGTACATGGAAGTGTTTCAGCCTAATCAGTTTGGGGCTAAAAACTATTTAATTCTAAAGGGATTATGTTGAGCAGATGCAACAATTAATTTCTGGTAAATTGGTTTAATCTGGTTTTTTCATTCTGTCTCTATTTTACCAATTTTGATGTAATTTGCAAGGGAATTTGAGCTCCATTATACATGTTTGCAAACTGCATGAACCAATCTAACCAAAGAGCCTCATGTACCCTGATGGTGCCCTGCAGTGTGGTGGGGATTGCCAACTGTCAGTCAGGCCTTTCTGTTCACTGTTGGCTCTGTACCTTATACCTATCTGCTTTTCAAGGGCCTCTGAAAAGATTGACTCCTGAATTTTTTTCCCTCAAGTGTGAAAAGTAAAAATGAGCAAATGTAGAACCTGTTATCTACAAATCAAAATCATCTGATTAACTGGTTATTGTTTAGCTGTTACATTACTACATATAAATTACATTTAATGTGAGAGGTGAATATCTTTTAATATTTTTGAAGTGATGTGGATTGGGTCTTCCATAAGTAAGTATGCCTGGGGTCACTTCTTAAGATACCCCTGTAGGTCAGAGACTTGAAAATCTGAATCTAAGTGAAAAAACATGAAACTATTTCCCAGAGTAACAATTCACAAGGCACAAAATCGAGCTTCTAATTTAAGTAGGAGACATTACACCCCACTTGCACCATTCAGCTACATTAAGCTGGACAGGGGTGATCAATATTACTGGAAATAGGCCAAAAATTGTGAAAACTGTTTTTACTAGAATTGCTTCTAGAAAGAGACTACTATATGTGGGTAGGCAGATGCTATAGACTGAATTGTGTTTCCCCAAATTCATATGTGGAAGCTCTAGTGCCCCATGGGTATTGGGAATAAAGCCTTTGAGGTGATTAAGGTTAAATGGGGTCATAAATGTGGAGCCCTGCTTGGATAGAACTGGTGTCTGTAGAAAAGAGGTTACACAGACACTAGAACTCTCTCTTTCTCTTCCCCTCCCCCTACCCGACATTAGGACACAGAGAAAAGGCAACTATCTACAAGCCAGGAAGAGAGCTCTCAGGAACAGAACTGACTGGCAACTTCACCTTGGACTTCCAGCCTCCAGAACTGTGAGAAACCACTATGGTATTTTGTTATGGCAGAATGAAACAGAGATTGTTCATTGATAAGCAGCTTTGTGTGGGGTCAAGAGCTGAGAGAATGCTTAAGGATCAAGAGATAGGCCCCAAAATGTCCCCAAAGTTTGGCAGGGCTTTTGCTTTAACCAAGACAGGATATGCAAGTTTGGGGACAGAGCTCAATTTCTGAGAAGTAAGTGCTACCCCCTATGGAACTGACTTTTTGTCCTTCCTCAAGCAGTACTCGGCCTTCCTCTAAATACATGCCAAGCTAATGTTTAAAGAATATCTGTTTGAAAATCATTTTTTAAACTATAAGACCAGTAGTTACCAGAAGGGAAGGGGGAATGGGTATATTGGGTAAAATGGGTGAAGAACAGAATTGAACTTTTAGTGGTGAACTTAATATACCATATACAGGTGTTGATTTTTGACGGTGCATGCCTGAAACTTATATGTTACAGTGCAATATTACTTCAATTAAAAAAACATTTTCTTGAAGGGCCACCAAATTATTAGCTCCCTAGGTCACCCACATGCATATTTTTGGTACAGCCCTAACCAGCTGTCACCCTTCATACCTCAATGTCATAGCCAATGCCATGGGCCTTACACATCTGGAGAAAAACATAGTGGAAAATCAGTGAGAGATTGCTGTGTTTCAGCTGGGTGGTCATCACTGCATAGCGACTGGTGGTCAACTGGAAAAGATTACAACTGAATGTCAGACTTTTTACAAAATAGTAATATGACTTTCATATTAGAATAAAGTTGTGAAGATTATACAGTAAATTCCTGTATATCCCACCCAGTACCCCTATTGCCACAACTAAGGAACCACATTGTTACATTCCTATTAACTGTAGTTCATATTTTATTTGGATTTCAGTTGTTTTTCCTGTCTCCCCTTTTCTGTTCCAGGATCCTAGTCAGGATCCATGTTCTATTGTCATCGTGTTTCCTTAGGTTCTGTTAGGCTGCAACAGATTCTCAGATTTTTGTTTTTGATGACCTTGACGGTTTTGAGGAGTGCTGATTGGATCTTTTGTAGATTGTCTCTCAGGTTCTTTTTCTCACAGTTAGACTGGGGTAGTGTTTGTGAGAGAAAGACTGCATAGGTAAACATTCACTTTCATCACCTGTGTCAAGAATACATGTATTAACGTGACTTATCATTGATGCCAAATATGGTCAGCATGCTAAGGTGACATCACTGTAAAGATACTTTTCTTCCTTTCCTTATTGTGCTTTTTTATGTAGTCTACCTTCTTGAGGGGACCAATATCAGAATTTTTACTCTAACTGCTCTTTGAGAAATTGCTATTCTTTACCTTGCTTGCCTATTAGAGGGAGTTATTCCAAGGGGACTCAACATAGGCCCAAAGTATTTCAATTATAATATATACTAAAAACAAACAAACAAAAACACCAAACAAACACCCACCTTAACTTTAATATGTACAAAAGAATGTATTTGGATTCTGACAGTTTTGTGGCACATCCTTTCTGAGATGTGATATTTGCCTTAACAATCAGCTATGTTTGTCCTTTTGGATAACTAGAAATTTGGAGACTGTCATTTAAGGTCATAGATAACCTTAGGGCATAGAAAATGAAGGTGCCTGACCCAGATTTTGAACTTGGGGAACCCTCAAGTGCTGGGCAACCAGGGGCCTGTCCTTGTGAAGTCACTTGGAACAGGAGGAGGAAAAAGAGGTGCTATAGGACGAGTCTGGAGGGGCAAGGACACCAAACCTACTCACCCTGCCACACCAGACAGTGCCATGTTCCAGCCTTACCAACCAAGTCCCAGAAACTTAAGCTTTGTATACAGACATGAACTGTAAATACTCTGGAATTACATTGTAGTTACTGAGCATGTAATTGCATGGTAATTACCATGAATTCACAAGATAATTCCAAGGTTATTTTTGTCTTCTAAACTTGTCTTATGCTGCTATAGTATATAAACCAGCAAAACCAAGATGATGCTCTAGTCAGCGAGGGAAAGCATTGGGCTCAATGCAGGATCTGGCTCAATGCTATGCAATTTGGCTCCAAAGCAAGGCAGAAAAGCTCACTGTCTAGTCTTACTGGACAGCAAGTAAGGACAGGCTGTCCTGAGGTTTTTTCTTCCCTGTGGAGACAAACTGCAGTGTCCCTCCTCCTAGACCTGGGCCTGTGATTCACAAAGAATCTGAAAAAAATATCCAGAATATTTGTTATATGTATCCAAACTGCCTCTTCTTTTCCATAACTATCACCATCCTAGTCCAGGCCTTTATGGTCTAGATTTCTCCGTCCTACTTTGGAGGTGGGAAAACAAGCAGAATTCTGTAGCAGAAAGGTTATATTGAGTCAGAAAGACTGAGATTCAAAATCAGACTGAGGCACTTACTATATGTGTGATCTTGCATATACTATTCAACTTCTCTGAAACTTCTGATGATTAAGTAAGCACTTAGCACAGCACCCGGCACCTGAATAAACAGTAACTGCTATTCTTGTGAGTTTCTTTGAAAGTACCTGTAGGGCTTAAAGATCTGAAAGTATTTTGAGCTTACAACAGAATCTCCCGTGCTGTTCCTTCCCCAACACCTTCCTGGGGTTCTGAACATTACCACCAGATTAACTGTTTCTGGAACCCAGGTTGGTCAATTCTCAGAACACATCAGTGATGACTCCTTGCCCTCAGAATGAAATTCAGACGCATGACATGGTGAGCAGACTCACCTCAACTTGCGCAGTACATGGCTCCAACATTTCTCCCACTCTTTCTTTTCCAAATTCTCAGCCCCAGCTCAATTGGTTCATTACATCTCCTGACAGACCAGGGCTGTCTCCCTTGTGCTGGGGGAGATTTCCCTCTCCTTGCCCTTTAGTGACTACCTGGGTCTTTAAGGCAAACAAGACCAAACTATATTCTTGTTAAAGTCCCCTGGCCCTGCCAACCACAGTCGTTTCTCCTAAGACTTCTGGCAGCAGGTTGAGGAGATATCACTAAAATAACTGTGTGGCTTTTCCTTATGAACATGCTGTTTATTTTATCTTCCTTTTCAACTCCTTGAGGACAGAGACATTATCAAATGTTTCTGTATTCCTGATGCTTGGGGTTATTCCTGACATACATCAAGTGTTTATTTTTGTGGTATAATGATACTAATGAATATAAATCTATATGATACACCAGCTTTCTTTAGACTTAACTCTCATTTCTACAGCAAAAAAAAATTCTTCACTATCTATGGTTGTATTTCATCCAGCCCAGCAGCACAAGTGATGGTATTGTTGTGAGGCTGAATACATAATGATCTTGGAACAGTGTCTAGTACAGATAAGCACTTAAAAATGTTAGCTCTTATTATCATGTGCTAAATAATTTCACAAATAAAATAAATATTTGAAACAAAAAATGACCAACCAACCAATAAACCACTTCATCAAAAAGGTACAAAATCACAAGACTTGGGTTTTGCTACTTAACTTTATGACCTTGACCAGATCATTTTACTTTGCATTACCTCAGTTTCCTGCTCTGTAAGATGGGTATGATAATCCCTATCTTATTTATTTCTTGAGGTCATCATAGGGATTAAATAATCTCATGCCTATTTAAAGTATAAAGCATATACAAATAAAAAATATTTTTAAAAGGTTGATTAGTATAAGTGACTCTTTCCTGATGCTGTACAATCCATTTAGGCTTCCCAAGGAAACATAACTGAAAGGGGTTTTACATCATTAGAAGACTCCCCCACAACCATCTGGCCAATTCAGTGCTCACTGAGCAGGTTCCATGACAACAAAAAAATTATGGTAATATGTCTGGAAATAACCTCATCACCCAGGGACCTCATTACTTTGGGAGGAATTTCTCTATGGCTTCAACTAGAGGCTTTAGGTATGAGCATAAATTCCACTCTGGAGCTTATGGAGATTCTCAACCAACACAGGTTGGATAAAACAGTGGCCAAACACAGGTTTTAAAGTTTGACACACCTAGGCTTAAATCCTGGCTTCCACACTTGCTTGCTGAGGGTTCTTCTATAAGTTGCTTAACATCTCTTATTCTTTATCTAAAAATGAACATAACAAAAGTACCTGACTAATGTATTGGTTTGTACAACAATGAATATAAAGCACTTAGTTAAAATGTCTGGTATGCAGAATAAACTTGATACACTTTGGATATTCCTATCATATTATCATATGCATTATAATAATCTTCTGGCCTATCTGTGTCTATTGATAAACTTGGAGTTCCTCCACAAAAAGTCCCGCATAGCTAAAGCCCTCCTGACTAAAAAGAAAGAAAACGGGGGAATTTCACTCCCTGACTTCAAACTATACTACAAAGCCGTAATAACTAATGGTACTGGAACAAAAACAAACACAAAGACCAATGGAACCAAATAGAATACCCAGAATTAAAGCTGCATATATATGAACAACTAATCTTTGACAAAGGAGCAAAGAAAATGCAGTGGAACAAGGACAGTCTATTCAATAAATGGTGCTGGGAAAACTGGGCAGCCACATGCAAAAAAATGAAGCTAGACTACTGTCTCACACCCTGCACAAAAACCAACTCAAAATGGATAAAAGACCTAGACATAAGACCTGAAACCATAAAATTTATAGAAGAAAATAAAGGCAAAACTCTGCACGACATACATCTCAGCAAAATCTTTAACGACACATCCCCCAAAGCGAAGGAAGTGAAGGACAAGATAAACAGGTGGGATTACATCAAAATAAAAAGCTTCTGTACAGCAAAAGAGACATTAACCAAAACAGACACCCTACCAACTGGGAAAAGATCTTTGCACACAATACAGCTGACAAAGGACTGATAACAAATATTTACAAGGAACTCACACACCTCAACAAAAGCAAAGCTAACAATCCAGTCAAAATATGGGCAAAAGAGCTA
>PVIJ01008878.1:56290-70921 GCA_004024925.1 Scalopus aquaticus
TGCAAATCAAAACCACTATGAGATACCACCTCACACCTGAGAGGATGGCACACATTAAAAATACAGGCAACAACAAATGCTGGAAAGGATGTGGAGAAAAAGGAACTCTTCTACACTGCTGGTGGGAATGTGAACTGGTCCAACCACTATGGAAAGCTGTATGGCGATTCCTCAAACTGCTCAACATGGAGCTTCCATATGACCCAGCAATACCACTTTTGGGAGTCTACCCAAAGGACATAAAAACACTAATCCAAAAGGATACATGCACCCGTATGTTCATTGCAGCATTGTTCACAATAACAAAGGTATGGAAGCAACCCAGATGTCCAAAAATAGATGATTGGATCAAGGTGTGCTACATAGACACAATGGAATACTATTCAGGATTCAAAGAAGATAAACACATGCAATTTGTAGCGTCATGGATGGAATTTGAGGGGATCATACTCAGCGAAACAAGCCAGAAAGAAGAAAAATATCGAATGATTTCACTTATAACAGGACTATAGGGAAACCAAATAGGAGAGAGACTCTTGGGGGGCTGGGGGAGGGGAGGATAAGAGCACAAAATGGAGTAGAAAAGAACACAAGGGACCACGGAGATGGATCACGGGTGAATTGGTGGTGGGTTACCCAGGGGGAATACAAAATGTAAAAGATATAAATAACAATAAAAATATATATTAAAAAAAAAACTTGGCGTTCCTTGTTACTTATTCTTATAGCTCCTGTTCCTAGTAGAGTGCCTGACACAAAGTAGGTGTTGAGTAAATGGTGCTGAATTTAGTTCTAGTTGGCCATTATGGAAAGTATTATGATGGCAGACGAGGACTTGCAGAAAAGGTTTTATAAGAAAAAGATGTCCCCTTTCCCAGCACCCTTCTGTACTTTAGGCTTCCTGGGCCAGACTTGGTATAGAGTCCATTCTACAGGCTCCATAAAATCAAATCCCTCAAGAAACCTTGAGGTCATTTAGCACTCCCTCATTTTACAAGTGAGGAAACTGAGGCCAGGGAGAGGATCAACATTCACCATCCCTGATTTCTGGAACAATGCTCTTCACCCCAAATTCCCACTTGTCACATTTGGAATGTGTGGGAACCTCAGAGGCTATCCTTTTCTAGCAAAACAGAGGGGAAAAAAATAGAAGACAAAATATTATTGGGAGAAGTCTAGTCTTATTAAACTATCTTTCTAAATCACAATCTAACAAGAATGCTTCAAGTCAAATAAAGGAAGCTGGAAATACTCCTTTTCACTGGAGAATATAATTTTGCTTCTGCCACAATTTAAATTGATTTAGTTCTGAGCACCAGCACTTGAAGTGTGGAGCATATTCTATTTTCACCATGATACTTGTTTTGACAGTGATGCATTTCAGTTGACATAGTTGAAATCCTTATGTAATAAATCTCTGCCTGAAAATTAATCATGTTTATAATATTCTGAGAATTAATAACACCCATTGCTCAAATCATTAACTTAAAAAAGGAGCTTCCAAAATCTGTTCTCGGCAGTAAGGGACCACAAATAAATGAATGTTTGATAAAATAATCCAAGTAGCAGTTTAACAAGCGTAAACTTGAATATGGTTGCAATAACACAGAACTATTGTTTAAGGGTTGGCAGAGGCTGATGAGGTTCTTATTTCAGTTACGAAGCAGGCATCCACATGCATAATGAACTGCTCTCTGAATTATTAATGTGTTGCTTATTTAGCCTCATCTGTCTAGAAGATAATGTATCCTAACTCTAATGAGTGATTGGTTTTGTACATAATTACAGTAGCAGCAGTAGCGGAAAAATGTGTGCCTTCAAAGAAGGAGTTCTAAAAATAAAGTCATCACATAAACTCTGTTGTTGCATTCTATCAAAATCAAACCCGAAGCATTTGAGAATTCATAATAAATTACAGGAGACAGAATCATTATTAACATCATAATTTAACACAAAAGGTTTTACTTAATCATTCATTACCGATCATGTGCTGTTAAAATGCTTATAAATGACTTGGGTTATTTTAAGATGTTTGTAGAGATGTTCCCTTTTGGCCACTCACCAACCATGATACTGAGGGTCCATGAAGAGAGAGGAGGAGGGAAGATGAATAGAAAAGGGAACAATTTATGCCCATTCTGATAAAATGTTAATTAAAAGTTAAAAAGTCATTAGGTGGCTCCTTTTTGTCTTTAAAACATGCATGTCTGGGACTTAGTCCCTCTTGTTCCACCTTCAAGTGGCTACTTTGGAGGACACTGGGTCAGAAGCCCAGGCATCTGGTATAACCAGGTCTAAATGACAGTTTGTTGCCACCTGTTTCTGACATGGGACAACAGCTCTCCTTACAGTCCACAAAAGTTTTCACTTTCCCCTTGCATGTCCTATTATTTAAAAGAATAGGCCTAAACTGGGAACATTTTATAGGGATTTGTTTTGAATATGCCCTCACCATAACTGTGGTTTCATCTGTGCATTTCCTTTTTCTTTAGTCTTCAAAGATACTGTCAACTGAATGATCATAAATCTACTAGCATCACGGTCTGTTCACACTTATTCAGGGAACTTCAGTTTGGTTGAAAATTGTACTGTGTACTGTGCATGCTTCTTTTCAAAATTTCCTATCATGTGTGTACACATACATGGGAGCATGTGCATGTACACACAGAGGCATCAAGTGAGAACAGCCACTCATCTTTCTAAAACCAAAAGCACTTTCAATTTATCCCTACACCAGAAATCCTGCCTAGCTTTTCCTCAGTGATTGTAGAGACATTTGAATTATTGAAGATTATAATGCTTCCCTCTTATGTGCAAGCAGTTCCTAAAATTGTTTAAGACTCTTGATCACAGGAGAATTCCCATATGCTGCCTGCAGCTAGGATTGAAACCTATAGGCAAGATGCAGAAAATGGGAGAGTGCTCCTAATTCAAAGTACAACTTCTGCTTACAGCCTTCTGAAGCAGCACACTTAAATGCAGCAAATTGTTTTTGCAAATCTTGTGTTGAATACTAACTCAGCTTCTAGTTTCCTTTTAGAAATGGCACAGAGTTAGGATCACTAAGTCAGAAGTTTTACTTCTGTTCCTACTGTAGCATCAGATGTAGGGTCCTGTAGATCCCATTGGTGAGTGTGGAGGCCACAAGTGGGATTGGACCTTGCAGATTCCCAGCAAGGTCCTGGGACATAGTAAAAAGAAGTTTGTTCTACCTGCTCAGTTAAAATTTGCTTCTCTTCTTAATAAATGAAGAGGTGGCGGGGAGTCCTGTAAGAAAGGCCCTGTGCTGCTACCTCACAGGACATTATGTTGAGGAGAATGAGGCCATTACCTGAGTCCCTCAAGATATCTGGCATCCTCTCCAGACTCCACTTCCAAGTTTACACCGAGTTCTTGTCACGGAAGGTGACTATGGGGACCCTTAGCCGAGTCAAGGGTCCTTTAGATCCAGAGATGTCTCTTGGACCCAAAGAGGTTTAGCAAAGATGCAGATTTGAAATGCATTAGGGCGCCAAGGTGGTGGTTCTAGCAATCACTGGAATTCCTGTTTTATCTGTCTGGTATATTGTATCTCAAGTAAAGCTTGATTAGCAAAAAAGGTCTGAAGCTCTCATTGTAGGAGGAGCCAGAGTACAGCAGCTGTCAGAGCAGCTAGAGAGAGCCCCAGTCTGCTCTCATATTCCATCTACACTAAAGACCATCTGGTCCTCTTGGTCTTTGTTCTCCTTCCCCATGACTGGCCTTTGTTACCCAGGGTTCTGAAGTTGGTAAACCTCATCCAGTCCCAGGACTCTGGCTCCAGCTACCTTGGCTATATTGGGTAGTGATGGTTGGGGCTGTGGGAAGAGACAGACATAATGAATATCATAAACCATGCTGGGAAAGTTGGGATTTTTCCTAAAGATGACTGGAGTCAGCAGGGGAGCAACAAACTCAGATTTGTCTTTGCACCTTGACCACAATAACTGTGTGTTTACCTTGAGCAGAAAGAAAAAGGCAGAGAATCTTAGTGAGGAACTAAGATACTAGTGTGAGATGATAAAAGCTAAGACCAAGGCAGTGTCTTTGTGAAGGGTGATGATGGAGCAGAGTTGAGGCATTGAAGCAGTTAGCATTAACATGAGCTGGTTGTTGCCTGGGTTTGGGGTTTGAGGTATCAAGCTGCCTTTGGTCTAACTCACTAAGAGGAAGTATACGGGAAGAAATATGATGAATGCAATTCTGGATAGTGATTGTACCTTGGAAAATATGGACTTTATTTGAAAGAGTTAGTAATTGAAGTAGTGGGTATGAGTGGAGAAGAGACTTGAGAGGGTACACCCAGACAGATGTACCCCAGGAATATTCCATGTGTTTTCACCTGGTCAGTCTTTTCCTCTCTCTGGAATGCCCTCTACCTTTTCCTTTAACCAATGTATCTGTAAACCAGAAGCCCACTTTGAAGAACTTAAGTGAATTGCCCAAGGTTCTTTCTTCAGCCTGTCCCCAAAGAGCCTGGCACATAGCCAGGACTCTGCAAGTGGTGCCTGAGTATTGCTGAACATTGGGGAGAATCAGGAGATATTGTTACCTTCATGCAGCTCATTTTCTTCTTCTTCTCTGGAACAAAGAGGGGCACTCCAAGGGTGCTCAAACTGCAATCCAGGTGGCCGTTGGTCAGGTATAAGGTGAGCTGAGTCAAGGCCAACTGGTCACTATAGGAAAGGTTGAGGCTTGTGGCCCACACCTGATAAAGACAGGAGCAAGAAGTGATGGTGGGAACAGTGACCAGGACAGAGAGTGCAAACTACCCCCGGCCACCCTAACCGCAGCCCCCAGACTCCCCAGTGAACACGTGATGTAATGGAATGGATATTTTGCTTCTGTTTCTATTTCATTTGACTGAAGGATAGAGCTTCCAGTCTGATCCTGATCAGAAGAATCTAGGTTATTGGGGAAGTTACCACATGAAAACACCTGGCAAGATAACATGATGGAGATGCCCAGTTCCTAGAAGTTCACGTGAATTGGATTTTTCTGCCTGTGGTTTGCTTTTTTAATGTGATCAGTATAATGTTTTCTACTGAGAAATGAGGACATTTCCCCATCCTGTTTCAGAGGATGGGGAGTTAAAGGAGAGCAGACAGAAGAGGTAGAGTGAGTAAGTATTTTGCCTTGGTTTTAGAAAAAGCAGAGCTGGCCTCTCTGGGAATCTCAATATTATACTTAAGGAAAACTTATGGTTTGCCTGTAAGCCTTGGCGCTACCACCATTTTACTAAGAGAGTGAAAGAAAGTTACTTCTCCACCCCATGACGTCACCATGTCCTCAACTAGAAACCAGTGATGAGCCCTGCCCTCGACTCACAGGGTTATTAGAAGAATACTGTGACGCAATAAAATTTCACATGTTTTGAAAAACAGATATATGCAGACAAGAAGTTACTGTAAACTACTAGATAACTCAGTAATACCCATGATTCCTTTGGGGGATATTTAGTGAGCATCTACTATGTGCTTAAACTGATGATGGCAAAAGTGGGTGAAGTGCTACTTCTCTTGTGCCCTAGCAGACCATCGTTAGTTGCCCTGTCCCCAACCACCACTCTAAATTCAGAAGCCCATAATCCTCCTCAGTTCAATGCCCAAGGCATATTATTGTGCTGGACAAAGGTATACAGATATAACAGGTCCTGCCACTGGAAAGGGGGAGAGAGATACATGCATATTCAGGAAGTTACAACACAATATAATGTGTGCTATGATAAAGGGATGGAATAAAGAACCACTGAAGCAGAAAGAATGGGCAAAGTGAGTTTATCTAGGGAAATCAGGGCTGCATCATGGAGAAGGTGACATTTGAGCTTTAACACCACAGAACATGATTGTCTCTCATGTGTCCAGTACCTATTGCATGCCAGGCACTTCATTTCAGATCTTTATAGTGACTTAAAAAATTACAGCCCCATGTCATAGATGAAGAAACATAGGTTCAGAGAGGTAACTAAACCCACACAGTAAGGTAGTGAGTGCTGAGATTTGAATCCAGTTCTGCTTGACTCTAAGTCCACGTCTTCCCATTGCCTCTGGGAGAAGATGGCACCAATTCTGGCCCAGCCTATCCTCCTGTACCAGCTCCCAGTCAAATTAAAAGCTAAAGTACAAAAGATCAAAACATGTTCTTGTTTAATCTAGTCCATGCCATGGAAATGTCTTGTGGAGAAAACATGAAGTATTGTATTTCTGGAGTATGCTGTAATTAGCAGTAATGCATTTTCACTGTAGGAAGTTGGAAACTAACACATTTTCATGAAGACTTGATTAAACATTTTTTCCTCTTAGAAAGCCTACATGTGCCCCACACACCAACTCGGTATGTTAAAATACATAATATATCTGCCCTAGAGTGGACTCCTCTCAAAGAAATCTAGCAGTGAGTGACTTGAGTAAGCATTGAATGTAAATGGCATCATTATAAGGATATTAAGAGGTCAAGCTGTCAAGGCCCCTTGCTAAACTGAAGCTAATTTCAGGAGTCATATTCGCACAGTAATGCCCTTTTATAATAGCAGATAAATCACATTTGCAACAATTGTTAAAAACTAACTGCCAAGTATCTGTTGCAGTTGTAAATATCCTATTTGTCAACTTAAATATTTCCTACTGTATGGCATAAAATGCAAATCAGATGGGGACAGATACTCTTCCTTAATATGAGAAAGTGAACTTGCTGTTCTTGCATGACAGACATTTTTAAATGCCTCCATTTTGAGGTTTTAGTGTCTGATCAAAGGGAAGTGTATATAACAAATATTACCAATATTTAATTATGTTATTTATTATAATAGTTATTAATTATATTAATGTTTTGCTGGTAGAGATTTTAATGGGATGGCAGCACAGTGTAGGGGAAAGAGAGAAACAAGGTCAGAAAACCTACATCTGTGACTCACAAATAGTGTAAACTTGAATGAATTATTTAAGCCCTTTCAAACTCAGAATTCTTAAGAGTAAAAGGAGGAAATATTAATACGGACCACATGGGATTTTTAAAAACTTTATAACTTTGTAAAGTTCAATGCAAATGCAGAGTTATTTTTGATTACTAAACATTTCCTTTTAAGAGGAGTAGAATCTTAGGAGACATATTTTTGGTTGTCTGCGATTGCCCTATTTAACACAGTTTTTCCCATTCATAAGCATTGTGCTGAGATTTGGGCAAGTTTGGTATTACCCTGTCTCCTCCTGACTTACTAGTGTACTGAGATCAATAAATAGTTTCATGGTTTGTCTAAGATCATAGAGCACAGACCAGAACTTTGGTCTTTCTGGAGCCAGAGTGCTTTTGCTTCCTCAGGCTCCCCTAACCCCTTGGTTCACAAAGGAAATAGAACAAATTTCTTTAAGCCTTTTCGTCAACAGCAGGCTTGCCTGAATTGTTCAGATAATTGTTCTGTTCTCCATCTGGTTTTTCCATTGAAGACACCGCCTGAGGCATGCTTGTTTTGTGTACAGGGGTTCCTACCCCCGCCTCTAGACTGTCAGTCCTTTAGAGGAAGCTGCTGAAGCTTTGTTTTCCCACAACACCCGGTGTCTGGGGCAGGGCTCAGTATGCAGCAGGGCATCAGCACCTAAGTGATTCACTGGTGACTCCTCTGCAACTTTTCAGGAACAGGGTCTAGGTGAATCTCTTGAAGCTGGTTTCAGATTCAAATGCAGCAAATACTCATCAAGCATCTCTGTGCCAGCTCTACATTTTCACACATACCTCATTTAATCCTAGCCTTGATTTTGGACTTCAGAACCTAATGTCTGTATGGATTAGTCCCATCCCAGTTTAGATGCACAATGCTGGTGGCCTATACAAAGGCACTGAGTATGGATGGGAGAAGTAGATAGATTTTATTTTTTAATGTTTAGGAGGTGCTTTGACAGGACGTGCAAGATTTGTAATGGCCAGCTTGACAGGTTAATAGATTAGGCATGAGGGTGGGGGAAAAACATCATTGAAGTTTAGTTCTGGAAAGGCCCTTGAAAAACCATCTACTACAAGCAGTTTACTCGTGTGAGAAGCCAGGTAACAGTTTGCCCTCGGTTGTACAGTCAGGTAGCAAAGGTCTGGGATGAGAACCCAAGATATCTCAGCTCCCAGATGAAATCACTTGTGGGTAGTTTGATTAGTGATCTTCAAATATCATTTTGTTAGAATGTCTAGACTACTAGAGAGATTTATACTAAAGCCTTAAGCACAAGTAACAGCATTACTTGTAGTATTGAAAAATTGCAGCTGTCCAACTTTGAGCATTGGTGAAGAAGATTATGAAGCTTATGATACATCCAAATGATGGGATATTATCATTAGAGATAATGATTGTGAATAACTTTTGATGATGTAGGAAGATGTACAAAACAGCAAGAGGAGAATATTAAGTTGTATAGGCAATATGATTTCAGTTTTGCAAAAATACTTTCCTGGATCTTCTAAGTCAAGTTATGTAATATGGTAGCCACTGACGCACGAGCATCTGAAAAGTGGCTGGTTCAAATTGAGGTGTGCTACAAATGTACAGTACACGCCAGATTTTGAAGACTGAGGAATACAAAGGAATGGGAAGTCTCAGTAATATTTTATATTACTTACATGTTGAAATGATATTTTGGTTAGCTTGTGTTAAATAACACATGAGATTATTTTCATCGATTTTTTGGGGGTTACATTTTAAAATGAAAATTAATGTAACTTTGATTCTATTTCTATTGGATTGGTTGTGAAAGAGCCCATTGCAAGGGGCAGGACAGTAAGGGTGGGGTGGAAGAGGGCTGCAGAGCTCCCAGCTTCTACTGCTTTGACATGGCGACCTGGGGCAGAAGCGGGCAGAAGGCAAAACCAAGACGTAGCAACGCTTTTAAACAAGCATGTGAGAGCCAGATGACAGGGTCAGGCAGCGGTGAGCTTCCCCAGAGTTTTTCTGTTTCCAGGTTCTGGGTCCTGTTTTGGGCCACAAGCTTTGGAATGAAAAGAGAATAATATGCTTTTATGTGGGGAGGTGTGGGAGAGAGGCCTGGTGTGGAGTCCCTTTTGCCTTAGGTATTCCAGGCAGATGGAGGCCGCCTGCTCACCCCTGCTGATTCTGCCTCTTCCCGGTGACAGGCAGGATGGATGGGTGATAGAGCATGCAGATGTGGGCAGATGTGCTCAGGCCCTGCATTCTGTGACTGTCTCCAACTGCAAAAGAAGTTCCATAGCAAAGACTTTGGTCTTATCACCTCATGGAGAATTTTTTAAAAGGCAGATTCTCCAATGAAAGTGACTGAGATATGCAGTGCTGAGAATCCACCCATCACCGAAATGGCATTAGGACTTTTGAGCCATGCACAGTCCATCCTCTTCAGCAGCCTGTCTTGGCTGAGCATGTTTAGACTACCTCACTGCCCAGGTCTTTATTCACAGTCCCAATCTGATAGGAAACCCACCACTGGACCACTTGATTCTTCCTAGAATTAGGCTCTTAGTCAGACCATGGCTCCCTACAACTATGGTTGAGCTATGGAGTTCAGGCCACCTGCCCTGCTCCTCTGTTGCTAGGAAACACAGCCATGATAGGTCAAAGTTCCCTCTGTCCTTACAGAACCAGAGGCATATTTCCTACTTAAAATTGTGGAGACCAGGAATCCACTGAAGTGTGTTGAGCAGAGGATTGAAATGATCTAACTCATATTTTAAAATGGTGGTGGTGAGAAGAGACCACTGGGTGAAGGATGGAAATGGGGAGGCTATTGCTGCAAGACTGGCAATTAGTTGCATTGATCTGGGTGCAGATCGTGGGGGTTAGATGGCATGGTAATGGTGGAGGTTGGGAGAAGTGGTCATATTACCGATGTATTACAGAACTAGAACTCTTGATGGGTTGGTACAGGGTGTGGGAGTAAGAGAAATCAAGGGCGTCTTTAGAACTTTTGCCCTGAAAAATGGAAAGATGGAATGATCATGTACTGAGAGGGCCAGACTGATAGAGGAAGAGTTTAAAGGGTGAAATCAAGAGCTCAGATTTGGACATGTTAAGTTTGAGATGACTTTGTTGAATGGTGGTCTAGCAGATGGGAAGAGATCTCCAACTCCTTTTCTCCTTTCTCAATTGTAAACGCAGGAAGATGTGCTTGGCTGGGTTGTAGGGATAAAGCAGAATCAGTCCCTGGTAGGGAGGCATCTTTTCCTCTGCTCTCCTCAGATGCAGATCTAAGGAATTCCTTAGAGGCCATGTCTCTCCTTGTATATAGGCTAAGATAAAACAAGGCTGAGAGGACAGGAGCAGCTTGGTGGAGGGAAAGGAATGGTAGCAGTCCAAGGACAGCAGAGACCACAGAGGCCTGTGCTTTGATGGAGGCATGTGGCTTGGCTGGATTGGAAAGAGCAACGGGCAGAGTTAGGACCTCACTGGGAGTGTTGGCTTTGCCATTTACCAAGTGTATAATCTTAATTTTCTCCTCCACTCTGAACCTCAGCTTCCTTGTCTGTTAGCAAGAAATTGCTAATTCCTATGAACAGATCTGATGGTCTGTATCGCTGAGGGCTCACTGGACTACATGAGATCATGTGTGAAACTATTATTGTAGAGCCTGGATTGATGTTCAGACACAAATCTTTGGTATCCTCCCTACTTCCTGGTGTGATGGCCAGGAGTAGAGTCAGGTCCAGGTGTAAGAACTCACTTGCTTGCACTTGACTTCAGTATTCTTGTCTGCTTCTTAGAATTGGGGAACACGTTTGCCTCATCTCAAATATTGTTTAAAGGCAGGCTCCAAAATCCCAGCCATCATATAGACTACATTCTTTCTTAGGCAGCTACCAAGTGACATCTCTTCCCATTTTGATCACTGAATCATAGTAGGAAGTACTGAGCTCTCCGTTGTGGTAAACACATCTGATACTTAATATTCAAGAAGTTGGCACAATGCACCGTAAGAATTTTTCAATTAATAAATTAATATGATTATTATATTTGGAAAGAATCATTTGTATTACATAAAAAACCCACACAAAATAGGCAGAGGAGACTGCAGCCTCTTGTCATGTTGCCACCTAGTGGCTGCTGCTGGGATGGCCCGGTGTTTTGGTGAGGTGAAGGCACTCTATGGTTGTTGGGGGGTTACTTGGAGAAGCAGTCATCTTGGGCCTTGATCAGCAGTTGAGACTCTTAGCATTCATCTTGGAGGCCTTCTCTTCTTTTTAATCCAGTTTATTCTTGTGGGCATGATTTGAATCCATGAGGCTGTCTCTGAGCAACTAGAGCTTCCATTCTCTGTAACACTGGCCTGGACAATGCCTTATAATGGGTCCTTAGAGTCTGCAGGCTCCCAAAACAGCAAAAAAAGTCTAGGCTGTTTCATTTAGCGGTCATAGCTACACCATGCCTAGGGCCTCTGTGATTTTCTGAGGTCTTAGAAATATTTGGCTTCTGAAAAAGACATGACTCCCAAATACAAAAAGAAAAATGTAAAATAATAATAAATGTTTAAAAAATACCAACACAATTGAGGTGTCCATTAAATGCAACAGTTATTACAGTTTTGATTAATCATGTATCACAAAAATGCACTTACTGCATTTGCTATGATGCAAGATGACAGAATCTCTAAAACTAAAAATACTCAGACGCCAGAGAGACCCTAAACCCTGGCCCTGGCCAACCTAAAATGATGTTCAATTGTTCCCTCTTCTGAGAGGTGAACTTACTCACTCAGGACCCTCCCTTAGGGAGAGAGCTGGAATAGAAACCCAGATTTCCTGACTCCCAGTCCAGCTCTTTCCATGATACCCAATTACTAGTATTAATAGCCCAATGTCTTCATAGCACCAAAAGCTTTTCTGTGACTCTGGAAATTCTTTCAGGACATGCAGGAATTATATTCAAAATTAATTTGGGGAACCAAAATTAAAAGCAGTGAAATTTAAAACTACATCATTAGCAGTTGTGGTTTTTTCACTTTTGTTTAAAAAATCACAAATCTTTTAATACACTCCTACCTTCTCTGCTTCCTCTTTCAATTCCTTTTCTTCTACCATCTCTATAAACCTATGGTCTTCTCTATATTCCTTAAAGAGTGATGGCTTAACTGATATTATTTGTGTTCTTAAGGTACAGAATTACATACTAGTTTCTTTTTAAGTATTTCCTCTTTCCTTTATTATTAAATTTTGGAAGGCCATTTTCTTATTTTGACATTAGGCACTAAACTATAATACATATGAAAGCCCAATTTTTAGAACCTATTAAAGGTTTCTAGGACTAGTAATTGTATATGTTTCTTCTGTGGTAATTCAATACAATAGTCACATACTGTAGATAGTTATTCTCCTTCTTTAATTTTCTTTTTTTTTAAAGACTTATTTATTTGTGCATACAAGCTGGAGTACAGACCAGAGGTGTGGGGCGGCGAGAAGGTTCTCCAGAGACAGAGTGGGGAGCAGAACAGGCAGATAGATGGAAACACACTGTTGAGGGGAGCAGCGGGCGAGGCAGGAGAGGTCTGCTGCACCATGTGGGAATCTCCCCAGTCGGGCATAGAACTCACATCGCTGCTGCTGACAACTCCACAGCGCAGTGCCCAACCGCTGTGCCACCAGGGAGGCCCTCCTTCTTTAATTTTCATGTTATAAATGTCATGGCTGGTGAATGATTTCCTGAGTTGAGAAGTGTTTTTTTTAAAGTTACTACAAATGAACTCCAGAAGGCTCTTATACAGATTTTCGAAATAGGAAGCTCTTGTTCTGTCGTTCCATCAGGGAGGGCTCCTGTACCCAGTACTGGTGGACGTGGATTACTCCTGTGCACAGTGAGATGAAGATGAACTTGCAGCATTGTCCCTTCAGTGAATGAGTGGGCAACAGAGTTCACTTCTCCTTTCCAGTTTTCTGGACATCTCCAATAGGCCAGAATTTTATTAAAAGATATGTAGAATATGTAGGTAAGAAATGTGAGCTATCAGAGCTATGGCCTTAGAGTTGGTCTTGCCCACCCTCACTAACCCCAGACACGAGGGTCCAAGAAGGAAGGAGACCTGGTCATAAGCACAGTTCAGACCAGAACTCAGAGCTCTGGATTTTAAGTCAAAGGCAAGTTTGTTTACATTTGGGAAATTCCCAGAGAAAATTGACCATGAGCAGGAACTTCTATTACTCTTATCTGCATCTTGCACAATACCTGGCAGAGTATATTAAATCTTTGCTGGATAATTCAATTAAATAGGACAAGTTAAAAATCTTTCCTTTAAAACAGACAGGAGAGATGCTACTTCAAATGATAAGGATGGCTAAGATAAAAGAGACAGTAACAAGTATTGGCAAAGATATGGAGAATTGGAACCCTCACATACTGCAAGTGAAATTGTAAATTGGTAGAGCCACTTAAAAAACCAGTGTGGTGGTTCCTCAAAGAGCTAAACTTTGACTTCAATTCTACTCCTAAAATATATAACCAAGAGAAATGAAAATATGTTTTCATACAAAAAGTTGTACTGTTCACAGTACTATCATTTACAATAGTCAAAATATGGAAGCAACCCAAATGTCCACCAACTGATGAGTAGATAAACAAATTGTGCTCTATACCTATAATGGAATGTTATTCAGCCAGTTAAAGGAATGAAGCACTGATACATGCTGCAACATTGAACCTTGAAGACATTATTATTATTTTTTTATTGTTATTTATGTCTTTTACATTTTGTATTCCCCTTGTGTCGGGAGCGCGCCTGGGCCGCACCACCCAGCCGTGGAAATCCCCACCCGGCAGCTGCTGAGGGCATGGACACCTCGTGCCTCCGCTTGTGCGCTGGGGTGTGCACGTGGACAGAGTGCAGATTGGACACTTGCGCTGACATTTACCATGATTGGCTACGTGAGACCTGACCTTTATGGTGATTGGCTCGCTAAATGTATAAATATAGAGGGATCCCCGAGGGGGAAAAGAAGAAGAATAGAAGAATAAAGACTGCAGGTTTGCTGAAAGATTGCTGCCCCGTGTCGTCCTTGCTGGCCAAGCGCGCGACACCCTTGGGTAGCCCACCACCAATTCACCCGTGATCCATCTCCATGGTCCCTTGTGTTCTTTTCTATTCCATTTTGTGCCCTTATCCTCCCCTCCCCCCCCCCCCGGCTGAATGTCTCTCTCCTATTTGGTTTCCCTATAGTCCGGTTATAAGTGAAATCATTCGATATTTTTCTTTTTCTTTCTCGCTTATTTCACTGAGTATTAGTCACTCTAATTCCATCCATGTCGCTGCAAATTGCATGTGTTTATCTTCTTTGAATCCTGAATTGTATTCCATTGTGTGTATGTACCACATCTTCTTGATCCAATCATCTATTTTTGGACATCTGGGTTGCTTCCATACCTTTGCTATTGTGAATAGTGCCGCAGTGAACATACGGGTGCGTGTATTCTTTCGGATTAGGTTTTTGTGTCCTTTGGGTAAATTCCCAAAAGTGGGATTGCTGGGTCGTATGGGAGCTCCATGTTTAGCAGTTTGAGGAATCGCCATACAGCTTTCCATAGTGGTTGGACCAGTTCACATTCCCACCAGCAGTGTAGAAGAGTTCCTTTTTCTCCACATCCTTTCCAGCATTTGTTGTTGCCTGTATTTTTAATGTGTG
>PVIJ01008879.1:0-70815 GCA_004024925.1 Scalopus aquaticus
GGCGGCGAGAGGGTTCACCAGAGACAGAGTGGGGAACAGAACAGGCAGATCAGAAGTACACTGCTGAGGGGAGCAGCGGGCGAGGCAGGAGAGGTCCGCCGCACCATGTGGGATTCTCCCCGGCCGGGCGACGAACTCGCGTCGCCGCTGCGACAGCTCCACAGCGCAGCGCTCAACCGCTGCGCCACCGGGGAGGCCCAGAATTATCAGCTTTTAAAGAAGCACCACAGTCAGGGAACTGCAAGAAGAAGCTGAGACTGAGTGAGGAAAAAGGAGATTACATTCCCCAGTTTATTCACATTCTGGAGTTTGTGAACCGGCCTGGTGTGCACGTGCATGATGAAGTGTTCCTCCCCTTCCTCTTGTTTGAGCTTGTCCATTTGAATTGGCTCACAAGCATTTCAAGTGCTTGATTGGTCAAAGAAAACCAGATTGGAACATTTGACAATGAGAGTCATAAATTCAGAAGGGTTGTTTGGTGGGTGACCCTGCTTTAAATTATGTTTCAATTATTATAGACAGGTATACCTACTGGAAAAACAAAGCAAAACAGGTTTTAAAATTTCTTGTTGGTATCTTCCCAAGTACGCCTGAATTTGTATACAAGTCCCTTATATGATCATTGAAGCCTTTGCCACAAGCGTTTTCTCTGGTTTCCTAAAATGGCTTTGCTGAATTTCCCTGCCTCCTGAGAATATCCTTGCCTTAGCAATCTCATCTGCCAAAAGACATTCCTGTGGAGATATACTGCCAAGCCAGAAAGGAAAAATAGTAAACATTAGAGACATTTTTACTGCGAAAGCCCAGAAGGCAACAATCTTATCTCTAAATCTGTAACAAGAGCAAATTAGTCTGATTTGCATGTCATCTGAACAGAGAATGGTTTGGGAGAGCTTTGAATCCTCCCAAAGTGAAAAATCAGTTTAGCAATGTGGTTAAAGGTTGCCCATAAAAAGAAGGAGAAAAGTATGTTTAAATAATTTTAAATGTAACAAAGAAAAAGTAACTGAAAATACATAGATCTCTCTTTAAATAAAAAATGGCTATTTTTTAAAATCACAATGATATAATACATTATCAAAGTGTAGAGTCTAACTTGATAAAGTAACAGGGTTAAAAGTCTATTTTTCTGGAACAAAATATCACTTTGAATCTTGAACACTCTCATGGATCTATAACAGCCATGAAAATATTCATTGGTCACTGTACCTAGAGCTGAAAATAAGTCATGGTGCTGGATGACTAATGAAATCCCTACACATTTTACCTTGTGCTATGCTTGCCTACATGTTTAATTTATGTAGAGCCCTTTGGGGAATATTGACTGTATTTTCCAAAGACACATTATCAAGTTCATCATATCTTTTATCAATGTTATCACTTAAGAAAGTGTATGGTTGTTACATCAATATTTTATATAAACACAAGTTGTTTTTAGTGACAAAAAGAACTTTAATCACTGAACCTGTCTTCACTTTGTTTTTATTTATTTGAAAAATGCTTAGTATTCCATTGAGTTTCAAGCTGGATTTATTTTTTCACATATAAAACATCTCTTAAAAAGATGTCTTTATACCATATTCTTAATAGACTCCCCCTCCCACTCTCCTGAAAATAAAAGGTGTGATATGCCAAGTGAATTGCCACCTGCCTTGGTAAACATAAACAATTTTTATGATTAAAAAAAATAAACATACACATTGACTCAGAGTTCCAACAAACTTTCTCCAAGAGAGAAAGCACTAGGTGAAGTGTTATTTCCTTTGATGACCTCGTTGCAGAAGTCATGAAAAGTCATTTCTGCTTCATTTCATTATTGGAGGCATATATAAGGTTCTGCCCAAATTGAAGGGGGAAAAAAATGGAGAAATACCAATGTTACACTGGGAGAAATACATGTGGATGGGTGATATAGACATACCTTCAGTCTTTTTTTGAAAACACAGTCTGGCACCCCAGGGTTCCCAGCTTGCTAAATTTCAGCCCTCACTTTCCTCCTTGGCTATTATCCTTGTGCCAAGAACAACCTCCATAATCATATTAGGACTCAGAAAGGGTGTGAGATCTCAGTTATCTTACTCTTTAGTTACATGATTGCGGAATCTTGAAAATTACCAGCTCTAGATTTCCATACAGCTTTTCAATGAAGGTTAAATGAAAGGACACATTTAATGTTAATAGTACAATTTTCAATACAGATTTCCTCTTACTCATATATGTACAAATCTATGAGACTGAATCATATGAAATGCTGCCTTTGACATTAGAAAGGGCTAGGTTTGGGTAAGTTCTTCTGCTTCAATGTAATATGTTCCTTTTTTTTTTTAATTGAGGTAATATTGGTTTACATCATTGTTTGTATTTTGGGAATAGAGGACTCCCTCCCCACTCATGTATTATTACCATAGTGCATCCTCCACCACTTAATACATTTTCAATGGATAATAATAGGGGATATTTTTTATATTGTTAAATCATAAAATATCATCAATTTATGTAGAGAATATGTCATAAGCTATTTCTGACTTTAAATAGAGATTACTAATGGACTTAAGAAATAGAAGAAAAAACAAACAAATGTGTTTGTGGAAACTGCCCATTTATCTACTTCCCCAAGTCCATTCCTAGGATAGGATGATCTAGAACTCTTAAGCATTTATACTTTTTTATTATCATGTTTTTAATTGGGCTAAAATTGATAGACTACTTGTTGGCTAGATAAAAGGAAATCTTAAATTTGCTACTTTTTCTTGTCCTCTTTTTTCACCCAAACTTAAGAACATTATGACTTTTCTGCATTATTCTGAGATCTGCCCTTCAATTCCTAGAAGGCCAGTCAATCATTAGCTTAATGTTCCCATTTCTGGACATCCAGATTTGAACTCATATCTTCAGATGTGACAGACCAGTCCATGAAACGACTGTACCTACCTGGTTCTCTAAGGAGATCTGCACATTTAGCATGAAACATGTATTGAAATTTCCCACATTATTCAGCATTGGTAATCAGTCAACTCAGCATATTGTATATTTAGCCTCCCATCAGTTCAAAAGAGTTGGGAAAATGAAACTTCTCCAAAACTTCAGTCATCTCAAAATCATGTTAATGAGAGGTGCAGAAATCACAAAAGCTTGTTGGAAACATATTATAAAGGGGCAATTTCTCCCTCCTGAAAGTCTTTTTTTTTTTTTAAAGAGCAATAAGAAGTACTGAAATATTAGGTTAGTTAGGTCACTTCTTAAAAAGGGACTAGTAAAAAAAAATTGCAAGATACAGAAATATGGGAAAATGAAAAAAAAAGTGGAAAAATTGAAAGATAATTTATATTTTATTTTTATTTGGTACTTTGGCATATTTCTAGTTATACTGAGACATTAATTATTTAAAGGATCATCTTTATTGTAGCATTGATATGTTGATGTATCACCAATGCACAAAGAAGATGCCAAAAAAATCATATTGAAGCATTTAGAGAAGAAAACCAACCGCTCCAAAAAATCATAATTTTTTTGGTCACTTCTTAGGGAGGCTTGTCATATCTGTAGATCTCCCTCTCTTAGCACCCTTTTCCATAGCACATTCTCAACAACTAGATAAACTGAGTAGTAATTTTAGTCAGTTATAGATAAAGCTTCAGCTTGGCCAGAATAACAGGTTTACTCCTGTTGTTTCAATATCCTCTCTGACTGTTGCCTACTTTCAGTCTCAAAAGTGTCCTGGTATGGACAATTATATATAACCCCCTCCCACCTCTCTCCCCCACCCCTTGAAAAGTACATTATCCTATTCTTTGGAACAAGAAAGAAAGGGAGAGAGAATAGGATAGCTATCCATTCATTACCAAGTTAGATGCCTCCAATTAAAAGAATCTCAGCAAAGGATCTCCATTGCTAATGGAAGGTCAGACAAATAAGTAGGACAAAAGGACAGAGCACTTATAATATTATTTAAGCAATTCACCAAAATTAGTAATGAAAGAACAAGATGTAATATTTTTATACCTTCAGCACTACCAAGATATAATTAACGAATAATGCAAATCATAGTCATTAAACTCAAAATATTCAGCAAAAACTTGCCCTCTCTTCTAACTACTTAGTTAACATATTGAGTCTCTCTTTAATAACTCCTGCATTGACTCAAATTTATTTGAACATTACTAGCCATAGAAAACTTACATCATATATGTAATAGTTTTAACCATTTATATATTTTCTTGTATTGAATATGAATAATTTTCCTTGAAGCTTATATTTATTACTCCAAATTCTATATTCTAGTCTCTTTCTAACAATCAGTCTGAGAAGCTGGAAGTATTCAGTCATATCCTTCCTGCTTAAACATATCCTTATGGTGTTTTTATTTAAGTTACCCATAATTCCATTTTTTAGTGTCTCTGGATGAGATTAATTTTGTTAATGTTTTTCCTATAATTTGATGCTCACACATATGATGGTTTTATGAAGCTTAAGTGATATGTTTGTTCTCTCCACGTAGCAAAGTCTGTACAATATATAAAAGAATTCTAGGTAATATTGATTGCATACAATATTCTTACCTCAATGCTGAGAATTTCCTATTAATTCCTAGTTAACACCAAATCTAAGTGGTAGTCAGAGCAATTTCCCTCTTATGCAAAAAAAGAAATTAAGCTCTGGGAAATTACATAAAACGCTAAATGCCACTCGTGTAAGAAGTTAAATACAATATGGGACTCAAATATAAAGCTTTCTGAATCCAAAACTGAGATTCTTAACCATCCTAAATTTATATATGCTTTCTTTTCCAGAAAACATATTCCCATCAAGTTGATTATTGTTAAAATTATTGAGGTTATGGGTTATTTCCTTGTAATCTTGTTAGTCTTGCTGGCTTTAAATTATTTTATCTTGCATATTGGATATCTCTATAGCTTTTTTTTGGTTTGTTTTTACCTGAATTTGTGTTTAGTTTATTGCTGAAGTCCTTATCCAAGTAACTATTGAAAGTAAACATACTTTTTAGGGTTGGAGAAAAGTCAGAGTCTCTAGTGAGAGATTTTCATGCTTCCTGGTGTTGTAAAGCACTTTTGTATATATACTAACTTGAAATTAATCGAGAAGAATTAACTATAGAGATTTGGCAGATACGTTTTTCTATTTATTTTAAAGACATTATTTAAAAGACAAATTTTAGCTGGACACTTATTATTTATACTGAATTTCGGTGATTAGTAATTCTTATGTTTACTCTTCTATTCATTAATCTACTGCCTATACAAAACAAATAAGCAAACCAACCAACCAATATATACTATAGTGATAAGAGAATTGGATGTCTCTGACAGTTGTTGGTTTATTCTTGGGCAAGCTGGCATTATATCAAACTAAAAAGCTTCTGTACAGCAAAAGAGATATTAACCAAAACTAACAGACACCCTACTAATTGGGAGATCTTTGCACACAAATACAACCGATAAAGGACTGATAACAAAAATCTACAAGGAGCTCACACAACTCAACAAAGTCAATAATCCAGTCAAAAATTGGGCAGAAGAGCTAAAAAGATACTTTTCCAAAGAAGAAAAGCTAACAGGTACATGAAAAAATGTTCAACATCACTCAGAGTCAGGGAAATGCAAATCAAAACCACAATGAGATACCACCTCACACCAATGAGAATGGCACACATTAAAAATACAGGCAACAACAAATGCTGCCAATGAGAATGGCACACATTAAAAATACAGGCAACAACAAATGCTGGCAAGGATGTGGAGAAAAAGGAACTCTTCTACACTGCTGGTGGGAATGCAAACTGGTCTAACCACTATGGAAAGCTGTATGGCGATTCCTCAGACTGCTAAACATGGAGCTTCCATACGACCCAGCAATACCACTTTTGGGAATCTACCCAAAGGACATAAAAACACTAATCCAAAAGGATACATGCACCAGTATGTTTACTGCAGCATTGTTTACAATAGCTAAGGTATGGAAACAACCCAGATGTCCAAAAATAGAAG
This sequence comes from Scalopus aquaticus, assembly GCA_004024925.1. Taxonomy (NCBI): domain Eukaryota; kingdom Metazoa; phylum Chordata; class Mammalia; order Eulipotyphla; family Talpidae; genus Scalopus; species Scalopus aquaticus. Next base: position 6,006 of record PVIJ01008879.1, read on the forward strand.
ATTGGACAAGAAGATGTGGTACATATACACAATGGAATACTACTCAGCATTCAAAAAAGATAAACACATACAATTCGCAGTGACATGGATGGAACTAGAAGGGATCATGCTCAGCGAAATAAACCAGAAAGAAAGAGAAAAATATCGAATGGTTTCACTTATAACAGGAATATAGGGGAACCAAATAAGAGAGAGACACTTAGCAATGGAGAGGAAGGATAAGGGCACAAAATGGAGTAGAAAATGACACAAGGGACTACGGAGATGGATCACGGGTGAATTGGTGGTGGGTTACCCAAGGGAAATACAATATGTAAAAGATATAAATAACAATAAAAAAAACCCAATATATACTACAAAAAATAGAATAGAGATAAGGAAATTTGTGTGACTGGAATGAATGCAGGGTATATGGGGGGAGGTAAGGAAGATGACAGTGAAATTGTAAGAGGGTGGTCCTCAGGAAAAGGGAGTGTCTCAGGTTCGCTGCCCTATCCAAGGGCAGGTGGAGCTGAGCAGGAGAGATAAGAAGCAGGAAAAAAAGGAGGAAAAAGGAAGGAAGCAGGATGGAGAGCCAGAAGCACAAGTAGCAGAGAGACTTGTGGAGAAGCTGCACTGGCCTGGACTGATTGAAATAGATGTGGGTGAGAGACCTGTGGGGAGGTTAACAATGGCAACGTTGATCTTGATTTTGATTTTGTTCTTTTCCTCCAAGAATTGCCCGGCTGTTTCTGACCCTTTTCTATGGGTCCCTGCTGAAAGGTGCTTTAGACTTGTGGCAGGCTTTCGTGCTTTGTGCCAATCCCTTGCTTTGTGCCAATCCCATTTGGGTGGACTTTTGCCCACAAGGTGATGGTTAACTTTTGGTGCTTAGTTTAGAAACTATGTTCTTTGTCTTTTTTGTGTGTTATTACACCGATTTTATTAAAGTTTCTTTCCACTAAATGTCTTATATGTTTTGTCTTGATGCGGCGGATGGCAGAACTTATTTAGAATGGGCAGGTTTGGGGATTCTGGGGTGCCTCTCTCCCTGCCCTGTAACAAAATGTTACTGTAAAAATGTGATCAGAGGTCTGTGCATGCTATCAGACATTTGGATAGTCCTATGTTTTAAGACATAAATAGTAAGCTCATCTCTTTATAATGTTGACCAGAGGAAAAAGTTTCATTCAAAGGGATATGTACTTGGTGGGAGAATAGTTCTAAGGTTTCCATACAAAAACAAAGACTGTAGCTATATAATAATTATGGCTAGAGACAAAATGTGGAAACACTTAAGAATATTTAACACTAATTGGAGCCATGGGAAAGATGGAAAAGAGGGTTGGGAGAAAAGATGGCTGATAGTATAATTCTAAGAGAGAGAATAATTAGGAAGAGAGGAGTGGTACCAAACAAACAATAAAAGAGATAAACTGGCAGAGAAGTTGAAACATCAGAAAAGAAAGTCTTGCTAGTCATGTTACAAGGCAAACCCAAGAGGAAGTAGGTGACCTGGGTGTGAGTCCTCACCCCAGCACTTAAGAACTCAGCAAGATTCAAGAGTAGGCACACAAAGGTTAATAAGAGGTTTTGTTACAAGGGGAATGAGGAGGGAGAACAGAAAGAAAGATTAATTTGTCAGTATGTTCTACCAGTAACAAGGTCTGAGCTGAGACCTGAGGGGCATGATGACGACAGGAAAACCCAAAATGAGCACAAGCCCACATGTGTTTGGTTTTATATCAAGCATGTCTGCTTAGCCCCACCCTTAGCTCCCCTCAAGTGCCACTTCGTGAGTTCAGAGTAAGTGCAGACTCATGGTATGTTGGGAGGTGTAATCCTTGGCACCTGAGGTCTCTTTGATATGGAGACGTGAGAGAAGTCCATAAAACATCAGTGGGTGGAGTTCGCTCAGGACATACTGTTCCTCCAATGGTCATTTACGTTTATTGCTATCTAAATGTTTCCACAGTTTCCATTCTTTTGAACTAATGAAAAATTTGAAAGCTTACACTTCAAGTGTTTTTCTTCTATAATATTTATATGGGCAAAATGAATTAATAGAGAATATGTTGAGCCATTCTTACATTTTCACTTATAACTACTGGTATATTTTTGGTGAAATTAATGTTTCTCATTTTCAACATTTGGTTTTTCACAGTAAAATTGCAATTACAGCAAATATTTTTTAAAAAATGTACCCCTCCAATGGAAAACACTAAATGCAAACTCCACAAAGACATCTATTAATTTTGTAAATCCCTATTTCGTTTAAACACTTCCACAGACACTGCCAGAAAATTCAATTGGGAACCTGGCTGATCTCAGGTTCTGATACATTAGAGACAGGAGTAAAATTTCAGTTTGCACCATCAAAGCTTGTTTTTATTGTAAGAAAAAGTAATGACTAGTAATAAGAACTCAGTATTTCATTAAAATTGAGCAATATTTTAATCAAACAATATTATGTAGCAGTCCAAAGTGATGATTGCACCAAAAATTAACTCTTGCTATGTCCCTTACAGACTGACACATGAGCCCTGCAGTTAAATGGTGAGATCTGAATACACCACAGTTACCAGTGTTACTGGCCAGGAAACACACTTGTATGTGGTCATGTCTGAAACAAGGGAATAACCATTAAGTAGAGGCTAATGCTTCAGTATAGTTGGGTGATTCTGGAAATGGTACTAGAATTGAAAGTCCAGCATCTTCTCCTTTAAATCCTTTGTAGAATGAAATTTGGAGTGAAGGAGATACTGAGAAATGGAGGGGAGTGGGGAAGAAAAGACCCTAAGTTTTGGTTCTGTGCCACCTTTTGTATTGCTCCCTCCTTTCCCTTTTTCCATCTGCATCTTCAGCTCCCAAGGGACCAGAAAAGTTAATTTCTAAAATGAACAGTCTTTCAGTAGCAGTAGTCTAGCTATACATCAATTTCTTTGTTGACTCTTGGAGACATAAATGAAGCTATTTTCAGAAATATCAGATTAATGTAGCCATCATATTGTGAAGTAAACAATAACAATGGATATTCTAAGCAATCTAATGGACATGTATTTGCCTGTAATAATAACTACCTCACTGAGATTGCTTGGAGGCAATATCATGCAAGATGGCAGAAGATTCTTTAGTGAAATAAATGCAAACAATTAATCTTTATGAAACAAACCAGAATAGAGTAGGTATACCAGAACAGGTAGTTAACATCATGGTAATTGACATCATTTTTATTTGATTCCCAACTCTATCACTTACTTTAAGTCTTAGTTTATATATTTGTCAACTGGAGCTAATAATAGTATACAAGATTGTTGAAAGATTTAGAAAAATATTATATGAAATGCCTAGGGCATTTTATAATAAATAGAATCACAATAAATGAGAAGGGGAAGGAAGGAATGAAGAATAGGAAGAAGAATGATCAGGGTAGGTTGGAGGGGGAAAGCGATGATAATTATATGTTTAAGAGAATTAAAATAGTTTTCTTCTTCTTCTTCTTTTTCTTTTTTTTTTTTTCAGTATCATCAAAGATCTTACAGATACCAAACCTTTTAGGTGAAGGTAGGTTAAGCAAACTGTGATGAAGAAGGTAGGTTAGCAAAAAATTTAAAGATTAGAACAGGCACATATTTAGAAGAAAATACTGCAAATTGGAGAAAGGACATAATTGATGCAACTGAATCAGAAAATTCAAGACCTGAAGGAAATTGACTGGTACCTCTGTAGCATATGAATAGCTAATTAGATAGAAGAATATTAAAAAACCACAGAGGTCAAAAAATGAAAGAAAGATTCTGGATGTGATTTGGTAAGCAAAATATAAAAGGGCCAAAAAATTGTGGGATAGAAAAAAATAAAATGATACCATAACAAAGATTTTGTTTGTCTAGAATTTGAAAGGAGAGTCAGGAAACAGGTATGCTTTGTGTAATATATCATATTATTTATAACAGATAATATCAAGGCCAAAACTTACAATGCTGTTTTCTTTGCCAAACATTTGAAACCATACCCATAAGAAAGAAAAAAAAGCAAAATACATGATTATGCTAAAACTGAAAGTTAACATTTTTGGTTATAATAAGGCATTTAGAAATTAAATGGGATGGAGTCTTTGAATGATAAATGAAGCAGAATATTTTTTCATTTCTATTTCTGCTAAAACTTTCAGATGTAAAGATTAGGTCTTCCCTTCATACTTAATGTACAGTAACAATTTAGAGAAAGTTACATAAGACTCACACCTGAAATGTTCGTAACAGTAAAAGGAGTTATTACCAGATATCAAGGTTGTATGAAAATAGAGTTCATTATCTCAAGGGACTTGCAAAATTTTTTTGTTGGCTTGCATTTCTGTTTTGGTGGTTTTTGTTTATGATGTATAGAAATCTTTGTTGACATGTCTTTAAATAGGTATTCCTTATCACACTTTTAGCTTATTTCCATGGTTCTCAAATATTAGGTGCTTAAAATTACGATACTATACATAAACCCAAGTACATTTTATCGAAAATTTATGGATTATTCAATGATAATTTTGACCAAAAGGGATTTTCAATACTCTACCGCGATGCTATAAACTGGAACAAGCGGCCACCACTCAATGTGCTTTGAAAGGTATTCAGAAAATAATACTTTAAAATTCCATGCTTACTTTGGAGGATAGTTTGTAGATTATAGATCATTTTGTATTTGAGATTCTAAATGAATAATCCCACTGCTCTACATGTCAATTAAAATTTTAAAATTGAATCAATTTAATTATGTAAAAAATATGATGTAAATGCAAAGCAGAGCTATCAACTTAGAGAAGCAATATGACAGACTAGCTCAATATTGCTGAAGATGCAAAAATTTAAATATAACAAATGGACTTTGCAATAGAGAGGGGGAAAAAACAAGTCACATTTCAATCTCACAACATGATTTTATCACACAAACATTAGATATTCTGCTTGATCCTGAAATTTTCCATGTAACACAAACACTAGTCATAGCAAATTAGTGTTTGTGAACATCATGCTTTTTAAAGAAGATTGGCAAAGGACTCAACCCTAAAACAGCAAGTTTGAAAACACTAGTTATTTTGTTGTAGCCTGTTGTTTGTGCGTAATTCTGTGACAGTTCAGCATTGATACCCACTGCTGGCCTTATGTTCCTGCATCTGCTGTGTGAAGAAAACATTTTCCCCTTAAAGTAGCATCCACCATACTAATTGTTTTCATTTTCAGTTCAAGTTAAGCATTAGATGAGCAATTTGTCTTTCAAGGCATGTACATGAAATCATTTGACTGAAGCAATGGCTTCCTTTTCAATAGGATTCAAGTTTATTTGTAGCTCTAGGACATTGTGATCACCTTCCATCTGTAGTACTTGCCACGATTAAGTCTAACCCAAAGTGAATTTATACAACACAAATGAAGCAGTTGAAATGCAAACTATCCATCAATTGACTTTCTGCCTACTTGACACCAATGTGACTGACTAGAATGAAAATCATTTCGTGCTTTGTTCCTTATCCAGTCACAATTATCAAGATACACCCAAGACATCCCTTTAAGCCCACTTACATTTTGATCTCCTGAAAGCCATATTTTAGAACATTTATGAAATTTTTATTGTCATTCTCATTGACTGATGTTATTTTTAAAGTCTTCCTACATTTACAGGCATTTGAGGATGTTTTCATTGTTTTCTTAGTGATAGCTCGCTTAATTCTATTGTGATAAAATGCTCTACCAAATGTGAATTCTGTCCTGCGAAATTTGTTCATACTTCATGATACAGAATATGGTCACTTTAGGTTAATGTTCCACCTGCTCAAAAAAAAAAATGCACTGTGCAATTTTTGGTTGCTGTGTTCTACATTTGTCAATTAGATCCAATTTGTTAAATGTGTTGTTCAGATTTGCTGTACATCAATTACCTCTTATTGCTATGTTAGTTTGTTCTGCTAGAACAGATGTGTTTTAGATGTGCTAAGACCCCTAACTATGTATTCCCTTCTAGCTACTGCCACCTTTTGCACCACTGTTTATTTAAAATAATTCATGTATTTTGAAGACAAAAAGTATTATTATGGTTTTATGCAATCTGTATTCATTTAGATTTATGTATCTAGTCTATCCTCCTACATTATTTCCATCATTTCTCATATGATATCTGAGATCACCTTCCTTCTGTCTAAAGGAAACCTTTTAACTTTTATGTTGATGTAGGTTTGTCATAAACAAGTTTTCACTGCCTTTCTTTATCTAAGATCATCGCAATTTTACCTTAAATATTTGAAGGATGTTTTCGTGTCAGAGTAGTTATTTTTTTCAGCACTTTAAATACATTGCTTTTTTGTCCTCTGGTGTATATTCATTTCTGCTGAAAAGACAGTGTCATTTTTACTGATTGCATTTTTAAAGCAGTATGTCTCTCTCCCTTTCATTATTTTTGAGATTTAAAAATATTTTGTTATTTATAAATTTTATTATTATGTGGTGTGATATGGATTTCTTTGTATTTTCCTGACTTTCTAGCCTTTTGGCATCATTGAGTTGGGATCTTTCTTCAGTTTGTAGATTCATGGCTATTCTTTCTATAAATATTGTTTTGTTCCTGTTCTTTCAGTGAGACCATACAATGCTTTAGACTTTCACCATTCTTAAATGTCTCATTTTCCTTTCTGAAAGTCTCAACTTCTTTTTTCTATGCTTCAATATAGATCTCTATTGACCTGCATTCCAGTTTATTAATCATCTCTTCTGCTTTTTATAATTTTGACATTAAATCCATCTATCAAATTCATGATTTCAGTTATTCTATGTTTTTACATGGAATTTTGATTTGATTCATTCTGTGCATGTCAATTTGCTGAAAAATGTAGCACAGAAAGCCAGACTCACTGCAATGCAATTTCCATCTCTCTAAGACCTGGTCCTTCAAGGTTCCCTATCTTGGTGGCTCTCTGATGACCTCAAACAGTTATTTTTAAAATATATATGTCATATATACTTTTAGTAGGTGGATACCATCAAGGTACTCCATAGTAACTGGAAATCTTCCAAATTCTGAACAGTATAAGAATTATCCTATTCATAATAATTATTTTCAAGCCATAGTACAGAAAGGAGGCTAAAGAAGCAAAAACAACAACAAAAAAATCACAATAAAGGACATAAAAATTAAAAATAGAAAAAAAAATGGACATCAGAAATATATTTTCAATAGAAACTTAATTCCCTGTTACCTTTTGTCAGTCCTTTGATGATTACTATGCATCACCCTTTAAAGAGTTATATCTAGCATGGTTTCAAGGCACACTATGTAAGAGGTAGAAAGAAATACTCTTTAAAATCAGAAAAGAATTCCCAGTCCCTAGTTCCCAAAAATTAAGAAAACAATTTCCCACATACATGTGGTCAGTTCCTAGAACTGTTCAGCCATTTTAAGTAAGATGAGATAAGATCTATCTCTCTTATATTCTGAAACTATTTTAAAAAGATGATTGTAAATTTTAGTTTGACATAATTTTGAGTCAGGAAAAGTTACTGTTTTTGTTCCTTACAATAAAACTTAGCCAATCACTTATTTATGCTGTATAAGAAATTCTGTGAAAATTAACGCTAGAAGAAACAATGCTACCAAAATTCAAATAACAGTGACAAAAAATTTGAATGAGCCAAAGCTATGTTTATTTGATAAAGACTGAAGAAAACTTTTATTCTCTCTCTTGTGATTTAAAAGCAGTAGTCAGACTGTGGAATTAAAATGCTACTCTCTTAGAAAAAAAAATGCCATTCTCCACTAAAAGCAATCAGGAATCTGTGGAGAAATTACTAATTCAAGTGTAGGGGTGATTACATAAAAATGAGCTAGGAACATATTTTCATATCGGAAAGCAAAGAAACTTTAACAGACTATTAGGATCTATTCAAATGGGGTCAGTAGTCAATCTGAATAGGTCCCACTGGTCAAACATTGAACAATGTGTAGTATTAGAAGGAATAAAAAAAATCAGTATGTTTAAATCCATCAGTTCATAACGGTACAAAGTAAATAACAAAAACATTGTTCCTTTCTGTGAGGTACTTGGAAAAAAAATCAAGTATTTTTTTCTGCCTTTAATATGTAAACTGTGCCTGGGGCTAACCAAAAAAGTCTTTGCCTAATTATTTCAGCTGATAAATAAATAAAAAATGACTGGACTAGAATATCACTATTTTGCAAACTAAAAGGAAATCATTGATCTAAACAATGATCATCAAGGCTGGCTAACATTTCAAAAAGATGCATTATATACCATTTTGTGTTTCTTGATGAGAAAATACATCAGTGATTTTGTCAGGGAAGGAAACATTTCCTGTGATGTAGTAAAAAAATAAATAAATAAATCTGAATCTCATCAATTCTCTCGATGTAACTTAACCACCAACTTAGAGAAAATAAACAGTTACCTGCTTAATTCTGCAGATCAATGCAACAATGATATGTAAACCACAGGAAACTGTATGGGACGGCATTCTATTTTATTCAATAAAAATTAAAAGGAAAAGCAAGACTGATACTCTATATTGGGAGACCATTAAGAAACAACTGTAGGGGGCTCCCTGGCAGTGCCGCAACAGGTTAAGAAGCTTTCTGCAGCCACTGCAGCATGAGTTCAATCCCCCGCCAGGGAGCTTCCCATATGGGGCAGCAGCCTCTCCTGCCTTGCCCGCTGCTCCCCTAAGCAGTGTACTTCAGTTGATCTGCCTGTTCTGCTCCCAACTCTGTCTCTGATGAACCCTCACACCACCCCACATCTCTGGCCTACACCCTAGTTCGTGTATGCATAAAAAAATGATTCTTTTTAGAAGAAACAATAGTAAGTGGACATTCTTTTGATCCTAATCAAGAAAACGTAATATTAAAATAATTTTTAAGCAAATGGGGGGAAATGAATATCAAATAGATATTTCATGACATTAAGAAATTATTTTAAAATTATTTTAGGTATAATACTGGTATCTTATATATTTTTAATAAGTCCCTATCTTTTATATTTAACATGGCACACACATACACACACTATGTGTGTGTGTGTGTGTGTGTGTGTGTGTGTGTGTATACATGTAAATACATATATATATATTCGGGTTTTCTTCAATATAATCTGTAAATAAATGAATTGATAGAAATACAAATGAACAAGCTTGACCATGATTTCACAATTGTTGGAGCTAGGTGAGTAGTCCATACATTTGCATTCTATAATTCTCTCTTACAGTATATGGACATGCATACAAATAGAAGAATGATGACATCATATTACTTAAACAAAGTGAAAAATAGTGAAGAGTAATTTAAGAAAAAAATTTCAGGTTTTTACTGTAGTAAAGACATCTCACAAATAAAATTCCTTTTCTAAAAGTCTGAAGTTTGTCATTACCAAGATGGATTTCATAAAACAATATTCCATGTTGCCTTGAGTAATCATGTTCAATAAACATGGGCAATTTTTAATCAGAGAGAGGAAGAACCACTTAGGCTACTTTATTACCCACAAATACTCTAAATGGGATCAATCACACCCAATTAAAACTCAAGGAATTATGAATCTTTAATAGGTTTATCATGAGATAATTCAACTGTTAAGTCCTCTTTAGATTCATGCTAGCAAGCTCTCCAAGCTGGAAACTAATCATCTCCATGACATCATTTTCAAAGAGGCTTTGTGATTTTTGTTTGGAAAGAACACAAAAGGGCTTTGCAGTTGGCACCAGAATTAAATTTTTCATTTATTGAATTGTTCAAGCTCTATACTGCTCAAATGTGTCCATGTTCATATTAACACATTAGAATCATTTTGATAACATTAATTAATAATGCTATATAAATTTAACCACCTAAGTAACTTTTATATATCTCCCCTCAATATCTTTACCTAGACTTTCTCTGTGATCCTCATTTAACCCATAGTTTATAGTAGAATCTGACATTTATTTTTTTTAAATAAAACTAAAACCTAACATATTTGAGCCTTGTCTCCTTGACCTCTGTAGCATAAGGTCGAGATTGCAGATTTCAGCATCAGGCCACCTAGTTTGACATTTTCTAGGTGAGCAGCATCAGCAAATGTCCTACACCTATAAAATCATGATGCTATCTCCTTTGTTTATGTACAGTGAATATTAAATGATGCTACTCATGTAGCCTTTTAAGTGCCCAGAGCATGATGATGTTCAGCAATCACCTCATGTTATAAAAACCAAAAAACAACAACAACAAAAAAAACAGCAGTCAAGTAGAGAAACAGCAATCTTTTCTTCTGTGGCTGAAAACCACATTAGAATGATGTATCTCTTGTCACATTCCACCAAGGTAAATCATGTCCTTACCAGTGGGAGGGAGTGAGGAAGAGAGGGGGAGAGAGAGAAAAAGAGAGGGGGGGGGAAGGGAAAGAGGGGAAGAGGGGGAGGGAGGGAGGGAGAGAGAGTGTGTTTGGTGGGTAGGAACATGTATGATGATAAAAACGTACCTATTGACTCTTGATTTTCAAGTATCCTGAGAGGATGGAATAAGGGAAAGGAAGATTTTAGTCAGAGAGTTTTGACAAGAATATTTTCTTCTATTTATTTTTAGGTTGATGAACACTGAAGAGCAAATTTTTGGGGTGTTAGGAGGAATAGTCAAGGATCCCTATTTGAAATGTTTGGCACAACCCTAGCCAGTCACCTTATCACACTGAAGTTTTTTCTGCAATTCTTTATTTTATTCACAACTATCTACTTAGAAAAGATTTTTCCCTGAGCTTTTCCTCTTATTCTAGTCATGGCACACATTTTTTTTCTTTTGATATAATTATGCTTGTATAGTGAGTATAAATAAATCATTAAGATTCATGAACATAATGCATAATTAATTAATGTGATTACAATAAGAAATAAGCACACAGAATACATATGTGTATATGAGCCTATTCAACCACATAGAGACTGTAAACACTGGAGTTTAGTTAACATGGAGAGTAGCAAATGCACTTATCTGTGCCTACAACCAGGTACAAGATGTTACTAATGAAGAAATGTCTCCTGATTCTACCAGTATAAAAAAAATTAGTAGCCTCATAGACACCTTCTAACTTTAACACATTTATTTAAAAGGTATGATGATCTTGTGAAATGAGGTAAAACCCTTATTTTACTCTGAGTTGATCACCAAATTCTAAAACAAATAGTAATTTTCTCAAGATTTCCATACTAATGCTTTTTGTCAAGTCTAAATTGCATTTGTTTCTTAATGAGCTATACACTTAAGGTAGCTTGTTAATTTTTGAGTAAATTTTTTAAGCTAATAAATGAATTTGTACTCATTTTTTCATTCATTCATCCATATATTCAAGTATCTACTAGGTATTGTGTGGTATGTGTGTGCATGTGTGTGTTTTACTCACACATACATGTATCTACACCCTCAATGTCCACTTCATAATAGTGAACAGGGCTAGTAAGATATATGCTTATTGATTAAATTACTTTTTTTTCTTGCTAAAAACTGAACAAGATGAGCTGCCTAACCTTTTATATTTAAAATACATGTGGTTCTCTCAGTACAAATAAATATTTAAAAGTTATTCAATCATGTATTGGTTCTTAAAACTCTAATAAGGCAGACACTTAAAGAAGGAGTCATTTCTGGAGTTTTCCAAAGCTTAAAAGATTCCTAGGTATCTCCACTTTTTGAAAAGTCATTTCCCTTTTATAGACAACCTCAATAAGTACCATTTCTCACCAATCAAATGCAGTCCAAATACAATTTCCATGTTTATGGCAAGAGACAAAAACCAAAAAGAACGCTGAGTGTGGGTTTGGCAGCAGCAAGAACAGCGAGAGCAGCCCCACCAGGCTCTTTCCCCAGAAATGACACTTAGCCTTAGTCTGTGAGCTTCTGTGCTTTATTTCCATTTCTTTTGTGTATTCCTAGTAAGAAGTGTCCTTAGGTCTCAGACAAACCTATGAGCTCTCCGCAGGGGGTTAGGCCTTGGGTAAGACTGGACAAAATTAGGCATTTCCATCTGGGTAAAGATATCACTCCAACCTTGGCCAACTCAGCTTCACACATTGTCATCACCCCTCTCTGCCTTCCCTGGGCACCTGTCTCCCCCACCCTGTTAAGTGAATTACACTGTACACACATCATTTTTACTTTATACAGATTGTGTATTTATCATATCATTCCTGCTTTTTATTACATGTTTGTGTGATTCAAGGTTTGATGTCTTATGTGGTATGATTTGGTAGGTTATTTTCGGAGTCTGGGAAAATGCAAATATTTCCATATAAATGAATGGTAATTACGGCTTCACTTTATACCATTTCGGCTTAGGAAAGGTTTCCTAGGAATTTCTACTTTTGAAAAGCAGGGAAATCTGTATTGGCATCAAAGGCCATGCTATTTCTACTTTATGCTACAGTTTTTTACATATGCAAGGGTGGAATGGCAATTCTCTCAGGACCTGCATTTAAGATTCTCATCCAGAATATTGAGTACTTGGTCTTTCCCAAGGCCTTGCAAGGTATCCTAACACTTTCTCCTTTCCTTCAGCAAGAAGGAAGGACATTGCTTTACGAATAATAATTCTATAAAGTTGACAGATTGGAGGTCACTTATTGGGGTGGCTAGAATAGTGACCTTCTATACCTGGCCCTGTTACTAGTGTCTGGCACCACCTGAGCCAAGAGGATATCTATCTTTCCCTTTGTGTCAAGGAGCTATGTATACTTTCTAAAATAATTTCCCTGATCCTCTGTGGAGAGTCTCTTGCTTGCTGCCAGCTACAGGGCTCTCCATCTGCCCTTTTAGACTCATTTCTGTTACTACTTTTAAGTAAGTATTGTAGATTATTTCTGCCACCCTTGAAGATATTTCCCTTTTTCAACTTATGTTGAGTTCCTAGTTTTGACAGTCATTATCCCTAATTAGGTTTTGTGAAAAACTTAGTAACAATAAAAGGTACAAGAACACTTTAAGGGGTGTGTTAAGGCTGTGATGTTCAACAGCCAGGTTGGAGACCCACCACCTCCACTTCCCAACAGAGTGCCTTAGGGAAATTGTCTAGATGTTTTGTATTTCATTTTCCTCATGTGTAAAGGGATGGATGATAACCGTACTTACTTGATAGGATTAAATGTGTTTAGTGCAATGCCTATGCATAATGAAGGGATCAGTAAGTTGTAGTGTTATTATTATATGCAAGGCTAATGCAAATATTTGACAACTGATGTGGATAGACATTTGTTTGCTGGGTTTTCAAGGTGTCTGCCAAGGGTACCCTCTCATCTTACAGAGTCTGTGTCTGCACATTGAGAGGAAACTTGAGATGAGTCCCATGAAATGGCATACCCCAAATTGGCCCCAGAGCAGAGCTTACTCATAGGGTGGGGATCATGATTGATTAGCTTTCTGGGATGCTTGGGGGGACAGAGGGAATTATTTTGCGGGCAAGAGTTTGGGGACAGAGTGAAATAGGTGCCTATGATTAGAATGGATCCAGACCATAGTGCTGGCTTGCAGACATTCCTTGCTATAGCTGTACCTTTAATTGACTTGAAGAGCATTTCTCATTGGACCAGGAGGTTGTCTAAGGATGAAGTGGTAGCACAGCATAGTGGCCAACCAGCCAGGTCATACCTGAATATATGTGGTATATCAATCATGATTATTCATTGCATTGTACTTAAGACCATCTTTACTTCATAATGACATGACTCATACATAACATGAACAACACATAACAGGATATTAATCTTTATTAATTTGTTACCTGAAACCCCAAATATATTTGGTAATGTATACTGTGTGAATCCTTCATTTAAGTAAAATAACAGTTCATACAAGACTATGTGTGGTTAATTTCTTTTTATATGTTGAAGTGTATATATTTAGTTTTGAAGAAACTGATGTGATATTCAACACAGAAAACATGCGCATTTGGTATATAGTACTAGAACTTATACAAACTCAGAACAAGACTCACACATAACCTCTAGCAGTGATATGAGATGATCAAAGAACAAAAACACTGAATGAAAATGCATTGTTTTCTGCTTCAATGCATTTGTGCCCTGGGATAACCAGAAATAATTATTGAAACAAGCCTCTTGTTAATAATAATTACACTTCGTTCTAAGAAAACAAGAACAAACAGCAATTATCTATAATTTCTCATTTGCAAAACACTCTCATTATGCTAAGACTTCTTGTCTGTGTTTGATAGTATTATGTTATGTGTGTTGGAAAAATTTTACAGGTTTTGTTTTTGACATTTCAAACTATACTGGGCAATATTTGATCGATACAATGAAGACTTAAATGATTGTTGTTTTAAGACAAAACCATTTTCTATAGGCAGCATGAATTATCCAAGAAATAATTTTGTTGGATTTTTCCAAAGAAGACAAGTTCATTAACCCATATGAATACACATTATTCCTATATCAGCAAAAATTAGATTAAGAAAAGAGAAGTAAAAATCAGCCAGGATGTCATTAAATATAGTCTCAGAAAAATTTTACGGGTATATAGGCATCTGTATATATTTTCCATTTTGATATATTTTTATGTCCTAACTCCTACTTTGAATAATCCTTAATCTATATTGTCTTAATAATTATGTGCTTAATTTGAATATAGTCATTTTGTAATTTTCTCATATTTATTTGCACTATTGTATTAATCTTAGACTTATAGACTATAAACCCTTTGGAGGAATGAATAAATATCTGTTTTCTCAAGTCCTTCCTTATTAATGGTTTGTAGAGCAATTTTAAATCTTTAACAGCAGTTATCTATCAATCAGATGACTCAATTGTATCAATTATCAGCACTAGTTAATTCAGCTATAAAAAGAGAGATGATAATACTGCACTCTTATGGTTTCTGAGTGAGTTGAGTGAAATCACACATGCAAGCTTTTAGCATCTCATTTGATACATACCATAATTTTATTTTCAAATTATACAGTTGACCTTAAGTCATAGTCCCTAATTTCATTTCTCTGACCAAATAGAGTTAACTTTTACATGCACCAATCTATGGCTAATAGGACCAGTAAAATCTCGTCAGTAAGTTTGGGTTGCTTAAGTAGCACTTTGTGGTCACTCTCCCAGTATGAGAATGACATCTGATTTGTGCATATGGGGCCAAAATATCTGACTAACAAAGGGAGTCAAGGTTTCTATCTTATAGCTGTGTGACTTCTTTGAAAAATGATGTCAGTTTTAGGCTATTTTACATGGTCCACACAATGTTGATGCTAAGCCTTGATATCTATCAAAGTAAAACAGTTGCATATTTCAGTTATGGGTAAATTGTATTTGCTTCCTCCCCGGAATTTGTTTCTCAGAGCCAAATAAGCTTGGGAAATTTTCCAACTGATCAAAATAATTTTCAATAGTGTTGACACTCTACTCACTTCAAAGGTAAGGTATTATCTAAAATAATACCAGATAATCCATTTAGTCCCCTATTTGATTCATGAAAAACAAAGTGGTCTTTTAAGTTTTTTATGTAACAAACCATTTTCTTAAAGGAAAATAAAAGTTTGAGTTAAGAGAGTATCCTAGGGTGTTAATTCTCGCTTGTTGTCTTAGAAAATTTAATGCTATAGCAGGATTTTGTATAATTCCCCCAAAGTGGGATCATCCTAAGATTACTTAAAACTATATCTATCAAGAATATAAATTTCAGGTACCCATAAATTGTCAGAGATGGTTTGCTTACAGTAAAACCTTGCTAATTCAAATGGCCTAATGGGAATTAAAAAATATATATAAATCTCTTTCTTTCAAATATAAGCAGCATATAAAAATAATAATTGATAATGTGGCTATTTAATTGACTTAACTAAGATTTGAATGCTTCATATATGATAGATTGCTCATATAAGCTCTAAATAAGTTATCCGCAATATATATGCCATTCAAGGCATAGATAGTACTGTTGCTATCTCACAGGTGTATGATAGCAGAAAAAAATGACCTAAGCATCTAAGGATATCTATTTTGGCCCTCTACTATTTCCCTCTGGGCTGTGTTTTCTGTCTCAGAATTACATTTTCGGAGTTCATCTAGACGATTTAGAAAATAGAGGGCAATTTTGAAACTGAAACTAAGTTTAGAATTTATAAGAAGTTAACTTCTAACACATTTTGATAATTAAAAGATTTTTTTTCTTAAAATTTGAAGTTGCATATCTAGTTCTCTGTCATAATTTTATGGTATTCATCTGGGGGAAAATTTAATAAATTGGGAAAAGATGCATTCCATCCAACTAATAGTTCCACTAATGACATATATAGTAGCTCTCAAACTTTTTCTCTGAGTAAAATCACTGGGAATATTTATAACCTGTTATGAGGAATGACGTTTGTGAGGGCTCATATTCATTTGTCCTTTTTTTCCTCTTGCTCTCAACCCAACCCAGCTACAAGGAGGCCCATAATAAGGGAGCCTCTGTGAAACTATAGCAACAACTAAACATTAACTCAAACTCAAGTGGTTTATATGTATTTTGTTAATAACCAGCATTCCTCAATAAATTCATGAATTAGGTAACATGGTTCTGTAACAGGGTAATCCCCAGGGAAAGGGGAGATTTCAGGTTCCTTGCCTCACCCTAGGGAAGGGTGGAGCTGGGCAGGGAGGTGAAGCCAGAAAAGACTGAAAGAAGGACTGAGAGAGGAGACAAGACCTGACTGAAGAGAAACAGACAGAGATGGAGGAGGAAGACTGGAGGAGGCACATAGAGCAGAGTCAGGTGAAGGAGCAGCCATGCTTCCTTCTTGGCCTTGGGCTTGTACCAGGAACTTTGCGGACATGGACGAAGACACTTGAATGAGATTCCTAGGAGTGGAATCTGGGTCATATGATAGTTACATTTTCAGTAGTTCATGCGCACTTTTAAAAAGCACAAAGTGGGCCTCCCCGGTGGTGCAGCGGCGACGTGAGTTCCACACTCAGCCAGGGCGATTCCCACATGGTGCGGCAGACCTCTTCTGCCTCGCCCGCTGCTCCCCTCAGCAGTGTGTTTCCATTGATCTGCCTGTTCTGCTCCCCATTCTGTCTCTGATGAACCCTCTCGTCACCCCACGCCTCTGGTCTGTACCCCAGCTTGTATGCGTCAATAAATAAATCTTTAAAAAAAATAAAAAGCACAGTTTTTTTTAAAACTCTCATTTTAAAGAGAAAAAAATAAAAATGGAAGTGATACAGGGAAGCAAGGGGCACTAAAATTTGCTAAGCACTGTGCTCAAATAGTTTATTAGTCACTGTCTGAGTTCTCCACTCATGCACACAATTGCAAGACTACTCAGTTTCAGAGAACAACAATATTGGGAATTATTTAACAAACAAGGTAAAACAGAGTCACTGAGGCCACAAATGGCCATTTAGCTCATCTAAAGCAGTATCCCCTGTTTTACAGTCCTAAACTATTAAGGCTCCCAAATTGGCATCTTCCCGCCACTGAGGACTCGGACCTCCTCTCCCCAACAATAGGCCACACTCCCAATATGGCATTTTCCTGGAACTGAAGGCCTGGAGCACGTGGCCGCCAGACAATAGGCCAGGATCCAAATTACGAAGACAGCAGAAGACACAACAGTCTTCAGATGCTCACGTAGCTGCGAGATGCCCAGCACAGCACCAGACAAGTGACACTCAAAACAGTAGCTCCAGCAGCTGAACGATCAGACAAACAGCCACACGCACACAGCTCAGTGAGTCACCTGACTCCGGGTCTTCACTTTTTTTTTTTGCCATGTTGTAACAGCAGCCTCCAAAATTTTCATCTCTGAGGTTGGCTGCTGGAGGCTTCTGCATGTCCATCAGAGGCCCCCAACAGCCTTCTCAACATGGTGGAGGCAGAAATTGCTGAACCTGGAATTGCTGAAGATCTGAAAATTGCTGAAATTCTGAAAGCTGGACCTTCAACACTGAATCCTGGGGGCCGCTTCTGCCGTCCCTTATATTTCTTATCAGAGTCTCCACCTCCACTGAACTTTGTTCGCATTTTGCCTGGGGCTCTCTATCCTCACTCTCAGCTCCTCCTGGGGCTCCACCTGTAACAGTCTTTGGCTTCAGCCACCAGTTACAGAAGCACACAAAGGATGAATGGATGAATTGTCTACCCATATTCCATTATTACATTGTCAAGTGGCTGATTTTTTTCCATAAAAAATGCATGCACGCATATGCACACCTCTGAGTTCTCTCAGAATGCTTTCTAATTTTTAAAACCACTGTATTGTTTTTACATTTCGTTAAAAGTTATAATTGAGATTTACTAAAGGGGACAGAGGATGCCTTGTGTAAGTCAAGGTTGACTCTTTGAAAGTGGGGGGTGGGTGTTATTACAATTACCTTTCTTTTCAGGAATTATAGGAATCCATTAATTGTTTACTGATGTTCACAGGCTAACAACTGTTTTGTAATTGTTTCCCCATTGATTACACTATCAACCATCCATACTCAAGCTTGTCCTTAATTGTTCACTAGGATACAAATGATGAGAATTATTGTTTCATTCCAAATACGTAAACTTCACCTACATATGATAATCCAATGCACTGACAGGCCAATTCAGCTGAAAACATAATCTAGAGTTTCCATCCAATTAAAAAGCAAAATATATTATTGCTAATTCAGAAGAAGAAACCTTTGAAATATTTAGAATTCCTGAGATCATCTTCAAAGTACTATCATACTCTCCTGAGATTAATAATAAAGGGTTTTGTATCTGCTGCTGTCACAATGGGTCATATTCATTTATAGAGTTAGAAACTGAGGAAAGCTACAGCTTGTGATTTCTCTTATAAAGGCAAAGTTTTAACTCTGCCAGTGCTTTACCCCACACAATATTTGCTTTAAATTGGGTCTTATTGATAATTGATACAACACCTTCTACTATACAACTTTGTATAATTGTACCAGTTTTCTTTCCAGTTTTAAAAAATAAGTGCACACACATGCTGTGATTCCATTTCTTGCATATTTTCTTCTTTTACTTTGTGTTTATAACTTCCAATCTGATGACCTCCTCTCGGTACTTATATTGATCCTTTCATGTTTAGTTGTTGATATTCAGTATTATTACAAAGAGTAAAAAGTCATTGTTTTCAATCAGTATTTTCAAAAACTCAAATATATTAATCTTTTTATTAATCAATTTTCTTAATCTAAGCACTTTTCCATTTTCAAAAATTATATAACAACATAGAAAACTTTCTTAGTTTTGTCCCATGAATTCCTTATAACGATGGAGATATTTAAAGTTTAAAATATACAGTAGTAGGTTTGTTCACAAGAAAATATTTATCACAACAGCAATTATCCTGCAACTAATTTACTTTTAGAGCTTTATGCCTTTAGGCTAACAAACAATCTAAGTTTGTTTAATCTTAATTAAACTTTTCTTTCAAAATTAATTCGCTCTACTGGCAAATGAAAAATGTTTTCCCTTTGGACTCATATATACATGAATTAAAATGTAGGATGCTTTGAATCCCTAAAGAGAAAAACACTTAAGTTTTTGCTCTAGAAAAAGACAGCTTTGGGGTATCCCTGGTGGTGCAGGGGTTAAGTCCCAGCACTATGAAGCAATTGGCAGCCACTGTAGCACAGGTTAAATCACCTGCCACAGGGCCGACACACATGGTGCAGCGGACTTCTCCTGTCTCACCCGCTGCTCCCTTCAGCAGTGTATTTCAATCAATCCACCTGTCCTGCTCCCAACTCTTTTCCTGGTGAATCCTCTTAACCCCCATACCTTTGGTTCTTGTATGCATAAATAAATAAATCTTTTTAAAAGAGACAGATTAAGTACAGACAGATAAAAGAGACAGATTAAGTACACAATAATGCAAACTCAACCTCTATATATCCAAATATGAGATATTTCTGTTACTTGATGGGATCAAAATGTAGTCACCAGAGCCACCTTTGATGGAGAGGTATGGGTTGCACTGGCCAAAGCATATTTTATTGCATTGATATTAATTTGCATTTATGGTTTCGTTCTTTTCTAAAGCTTTTCTTGCTGTTAAAATGTTGCTAGTTGTGAAAAGGGCAAGCAGACCATGAAAAGCACAATTTTAATCGATTAACATCATTGACTGAAGCTGGAAAGTTGTGCTACTACAGAAGGTCCTCGGATAGTATCACTTCTTTCACCGTCATTTTGTTATAACGTTGATGAGAAAAAATATTGATTCCCAGTCAGGGTCACTGTATGCATAGAAATGGGACCTTCTCCCCATGTAACAGTGTGGGCTTTCTGCTGGGAATCTGATTTCTTCCTGTGTCCCAAACATGCACTGTGAGGTCTCACTGGTATGTCACAATTGTCAGTGTCTAAGTGAGTGTGAGTATGAATATAAGTGTTTGGGTGATGTGCCCTACAGTGGAAGGTTGACTCCACCTTACACCCTGAGCTGCTGGGATGGGCCCTGGCCATCCTCGAACATGGACAGAAATACAGATTGGAAAAATGAATGAGTTGTTGCCTCACTGGGCAGCAGCTTTGGGAGCAAGGCAGATCAGAGGAAAGATGACTCAAAGTATAAAGAGAGAAACCTAGAGGTTCACACTTGGGGAGTGCAGCACCATTCCAAGGGCAGTCTCACATTGACTGGTAATCAGGTTTGGGGAAGGTGGGCAAATACATGGAGTAATATATGGAGGAATGTGAGTGGTGGGGATGTGGAATGAGGATGCATAATTGTCTGGCACAATCTAGGGGGCAGTGAATAGGGGCTGTTGCTTGGGGGGCTCCATTGTTTCTGCTGGTCAAAACACCTTATCTCTAGTTCCTGTTTACACTTAACTTTCTGTCAAAGTTGTCTAGCTAGTTATGCTAATCTGGCCATAATATCTGCCTGCTGTTTTCAGCAGATACTGGTTTTCCAGTATGTTCCTCATTCAAAGACTTTTGTCCTAGTGAAAGGACCCTGTCTGTCTCTATGTTTTAGCTGGACCAGCAGGATATTTGGGTGTCAAGACAATATCCCAAAACAAGGGGCCTGGGGAACTCACAGTGAGTATATGAATGAATGAATACAAATGACTGTTGAACATTAAAGAGTTATGGGTCTTTATTTAAAAAAATCAGTGTTTTGGTTTTTATTTTGTGACATGAAGTATGCAGTAGGAACTTACTCTTGTTTATAGCTATTAGCTTGTGGAAAAATCAATTTTGTTTTAGGTCATTTTGCTTTAAGTCACAATTTCCAAGAACCTACCAATTACATTGAGTACTTACTGTACTTAGTTTCTATGGGATTGAGCCTTTTGCTTCTAGAATTATTTTGCGTAAATCTCTGTCACACACCCTCTGTCACACACAGTGAATCTACCCACGGATCCTATTTGTGGCTCTCACTGGAACTGTCACTATGACGTCTTTGTGTTTCTAATACTAAGTTCAGCGAGGTTACAGAGTAACTATTAAATAAAACTACTTGAGTTAGTAAATGAATGAGTTAACCTATATCTGTCAATTTTGTAGACCATAATAAAGCTATACATGTTGATTCTTATTTCATGGTTTTGCCCTTATACTGGTTATCTATCACCTCCCAGACATAATTGAATAAATGGTGATAAGAGAATGGTGACAATATGGCCAATGACTATGGCTAATGTTTTTTCTTCATTCCTGAGAAATCAACTAGAACAGTGAATAGAATTACTGGATAAAATTCCAACAACACTTTCAAAGAGAGTACAGGGAATTTAATGAAATTATTCTAAAATTTATGTGGCAATAAAAATGCATATAAAATAGCAATATGTGTATATATATATATATGCTGACATTATATCAAATATATAAGTCAGTTTCTCAGGATTAATAACATGACAATGTCATATTTGACTATTCAGGAATATGTGAGCCTACCAATTTTTAAAATTTGTTTCAATTTTTTTTCAAAGATTTATTTTATTTTTGCATACAAGCTGAGGTGCAGGCCAGAGGTATGGGGAGCTGAGAGGGTTCACCAGAGACAGAGTGGGGAGCAGAACAGGCAGATCGACTGAAATACACTGCTGAGGGGAGCAGCGGGCAAGGCAGGAGAGGTCGGCCTCGCCATGTGGGAATCTCCCTAGCGGGTATCCAACTCGTGGCACAGCCAGTCCCTGACAGCTCCACAGTGATTCTCTTAACTCATTGTGCCACCAGGGAGGCCCTGTTTCAATATTTTTTAAAACCTTGTAGTTCTCTGAATTTAAGCCTTGGATACCTACTAATTTTACCTACTAATATTGTTTCAGTAATTCTTTTGCTGTTGATATTGCAATTGACAGTATTTTATTTTCTTATATGTTACTGGTAGTATGTAATGAAGTTAATTACTTTGGTATATTTTATTGGTAGCCAGATAGCTTACTGATTTTTTTTCAGGTATGTCTTTTGGATACTTCAAATATTCATAAAATATGCAAGTACAGATTTTGCTTCCTTATTTCAAAAACAGAAGTATGTTCATCCTGATAATACCTTATAACTTAGACTAGATAATTTGACATATTTTAAAGTAAAAAGATGGAAGGGAACATTTCTGTCTGTTAGTTGCTAAAAATGAAATTGCTTCTAGTGTTTTCACTCTTTAGAGTGATAATTGATATGAGTTTGGTTAAATAATCCCTATTATGATTAGGGTACATAAGTATTAGGAAGTTTTTAAAGAGAACTTTATCAAATGCTTTAAAAGTCAGTTCAAATGTCCAGGCAAATATATTATGATTATATTACAAGTCTTGAAATTCAATGTTCTTGCATTTTACTGCAAACTCTTGTTGTATGTGATACATTTTCTTTTTAATACATTATATTTCCTTTTAATATGGTGGGTTTCTTATTTACCCTTGATTCCATGTTTTTAATTATTATTGGTCTGAAGTCTTCTCATTTTGTGCTCTCTCAGATTTTATCAGTTTTATGCTGTATATAAAATACATTGGAATCTTTCTCTTTTTTCATGCTCCAATGGGATTATATAGTTATAAAAGATATTGTTTGTATTTTGAGAACTCTAAGGAACTGGACTATAAAACTTCCTAGACCCAGGACTATGTAGGGAGACTTTCTTTGATTATTTTCCCCCATTTTTTTCTGTTTGTTGTTCTACTCAATTTTCCACCTCTAGAACATGTCTTAGTTATGAGTGTGTTTAAGATTTTCACATTTGTCAGCTCCCAATTTTCCACAGTGATACTCAAAATTTTAAAAAGGCACTTATATTCTAATGATATCTTTTCCTCTTTCTTCTTCTGTTATCTCTCTCCTCCTCCTAGAACACTGATATTAAAATTACCAATTTTTCATCACCATCATTGTCAGCAGAAACTAACAACATTGGGATTTGTGCCAGCCACTTTGTACCATAAGGAAATGTCTCAAATACATAAATCACAAGTATATGGTCCCATCGCATATGAATAGGATTTCAGCTAAAATGTTATTAATTTAGTCAACACTTGGAGAGTCTTTTTAAAACTAATCTGTAAACATCTGGTCTTTTCAAAACATTTTAATTGAGTGAATATTTATCATTTCATGTAGGTTTTCCACATAACAAATAAAGTCACTGAAGTGCACCAAGCTGATGATTTAGAAATCCATATACACTGGAGAATTATTATGGAGCAATTGAAATGATTGAAATAATTATCACTTAAAAGAAATGAAGGTATTTCTTTCTAAATATATAGACAGTTCATGGACTCTTTTGATAGGATTTCTCTTAGATGATTTTGTTTAAAAAAAATTAAAGTTGTTAAATGGTTTCCCTACAAGATTACTCTTCTTTCTTTGAAAGTTTTTTCTTCTTTCAAGTGCCGGGCCTTGTTTTAGAATAGTACCGAACAGTCTAGCTTTCAAGAAATTTGCAATAAAGTAGAAGGAAATATAAAATAAACACATAAGTAAATGTCAAGCAAAGTAGCATAAATGGATGACATGATGGAGTGGAGAAAGATCTTGTTTTTGAGAGGGTGGTTAAAAATATATTTCCAGTGAAGAGATTGGATGAATAGGAGAAAGTCATGCACATGGTTGGAAGAGGCATGTCAAGCAGAGAGTGAGGCATCGATTTGGGAAAAGGTCTGGTGTGGGTAAAGGACTGCACAGAGGTCAGGGGCCTGGCACAGAGTGAGAATGGGGAGTCAGGATGTTACTTGGGGATAAATCATGTGCAAACAAATGGGGACAGAATATGGCAGGCTTTGTAGACAATGATGAGCCTGGGATTTAAATCTGAGTGGGATGAAAATTTGTTGAGTTTTTTTTTGTTTGTTTGTTTTTAAAGATTTATTTTTATTTTTGCATACAAGTTGGGGTGCAGGCCAGAGGTGTGGGGCGGTGAGAGGGTTCACCAGAGACCGAGTAGGGAGCAGAAGAGGCAGATCGACTGAAGTACACTGCTGAGGGGAGCAGCTGGCGAGGCAGGAGAGGTCTGCTGCGCCATGTGGGAATCTCCCCTGCCAGTCATCAAACTCTCCCCACAGCCGCCTACAGCTCCACAGCGCTGTGCTCAACCTGTTGCGCCACCAGGGAGGTCCTTGTTGAGTGGTTTTAATGTCATTCCAGAGTTCAAATGTATAACCAGGTATATGTTTAAAGTTGAATCATTTACCTTTAGATATTCCTCATTTTGCAATAAAATTCCCCATATTTATTGCAAATAGCAATCAAAAATATCTTTCTTTCTCTGGGGGTGATAACAGAGGGTGGATTGTTTTCTACCAAGGATAGTAGAAAGGTACGAAATAAATCTTTGAATTAGATGAAATCAAAAGTATTACTTGCTCTAAGATCTTATGAATTGAATAGATGTAGGAGGCACACTTCACATACCTCTAAGGAGATTTGCATTTTAATTCATGGAATTGTGCAAGCAGGAACTAAGACAATATGGGCCTCCTTGGTGGCACAACGTGTTAAGTGCAGCACTGTGGAGCTGTCAACAGCTGCAGCGTCAGTTCAATGCCCAGCCAGGGAGATTCCCACATGGTGCAGCAGACCTCTCCTGCCTCGCCCGCTGCTCCCCTCAGCAGTGTACTTCAGTATATCTGCCTGTTCTGCTCCCCACTCTGTCTCTGGTGAATCCTCTCACTCCCCCCCACCTCTGGCCTACACCCCAGCTTATATGCGTAAACAAATAAATCTTTTGAAAAAAATTTTAAAAGATTTATTTATTTACGCATATAAGAGCTGGGGATTAGGCCAGAGGTGTAGGGGGTGGTGAGAGGATTCACCAGAGACAGAGTGGGCAGGTTGACTGACATACACTGCCAAGAGGAGCAGGGGGCGAGGCAGGAGAGGTCTCATGTGCCAAGTGGGAAACTCTCTGGCTGGGGATTGAACTTGTGCGGCAGGGGCTGTCAGAGAGCTTCACAGTGCTGAGATTTAACCCCTTGTGCCACCAGGGAGGCCCTCTTGATTATTTTTAAAGGCTTCCAGTTCTAAACAAGAAGTTTAAAGTAGGTAAATGTTGGGATTTTTAAGGACAACAAAATTCCACCACGCAATCCAAAGCCCATGCACATTCACCTATGCCCATTCTTATTTTCTTTTATTCACAAAACTGGTATCTCTGCATGTGCTCCTTACAAATTTGAGAAAAAGCTGATTTCTAAGACATTTTTAAAGAATATATAGTAATTTGTTTCCATGATACTTTAAATTTATCAAAACTCACATCATCTCACTCCATATCAAAATAACTGTCATCATAGGTGTCATTTTTTAATAGAGGAACAATTTAAAGTAATATGGCTAGTGGCTGATCAGCATCACATGACTATACCTGTTAAGCAAGGAATACAACCAGGTTTTTATTTAAGTTCTTTTATTAGGGGAGGCCAGCTCCCCTAAATTAGAACAAATCTGTATCATCTAACCACACACATCTCCCTTAGACCATCTAATTTAGGAAGTGAGTGAGGAAGACTCATGCTTTTATGTTTTATCTAACTGTAAAGGCATGGCAGAAGTAGGCCAGAGAAGGATATTTCTCTGATTTTTTTAATCTTACTAAAGAACAGTTGCCTCCATTGATCAGTCCTGTTGAATTTTTCCACTAGAATACTTTTTGTTCTCAGTTTCTTCCCCTCCAATTAAATCTTTGGTCAGAGAAACCAACACATGATTGGTATAAATGTAAGATTTGGGAGTTAAATATTTAACTATTAATGATGACATCAAGACATATGTGGTATAATCTGTAATATCACATTGTTTTCTCCTTCCTATCTTAAGCAGGTTTCTTATTCTCCATCAGTATGGCCCTTAGGAGACTATCTTTGCCTGATAAAACAAAATCATTCAAGAGGAGAGGAAGCTATAATTATAATCAGAGTTCATACTTGTGGGAGATGAAATAAAAATTAAAAGTACTAACTTTGTGACATTTTGATTATCTGGAATTTCTCCCAGTCTGACAGATGACTGTAAGGGCACACGGCCACATTTAAATGTAGAGACAAGAAGCTCCTTATAAATCAAACAGAATTGTTCCGGACTGGGTTTTGCATGTATTTGGCAATTCTCTATTCTTGTGAAATTTTAGGTTTTGATTAAAGATTTAGTTGTGAATGATGGACATTTTCCCTTTCAAATTACGGTTTGATAAAATGAAAAAATAATACTCATATATTTCTCAATTGAAAGAAAGAAACGAGTCTGCTTTCTAAGGAGGAAGGGGAGTGGCACAAGTTTCCAGCTTTAAAAATGTACATGTTCTTGTTTATTTTTTTTTTAAATGGTGAATCTAATAACAGTCCTTCTTCTGCTACACAGGTGGCTCTTCAATTAAGACACCATTGTGATCAGAATAAATCAACATTCATGGAACCACATTAACTTTGTTCATATCCTCCAACTCACACTAGGGGATGGTCCTGCATTTTTCAAACAGAATGATACAGTTGCTAGTTCAACAAGTCCAAGAGCAACCAACAGTGTCCAAATTTTTATTTAAAAAAAGGGGGGAGGGTACCTAGTGCAACTTATCTGCTGAGTTTTTTCCTCCTCAACCCAGATTTCAGTGAGTGAGTAACAGCATGGGTTGTGGATTAAGAGGTATTCTAAGAACTTCTACCCTTTCTTGGCTATTCCAAAGAGAAGGAATGTCATACTAATCTCTAGTAGTTCAGGGTCTTCTTTTCTAACACTGTGAACTGTTTCCAATTCAGTAATGGACAAGAAAATTAAATGATAATCAGGAAGACAAATTAAAATGTGTATCAGCATTAAACAACTAAAAAGTGGAGCTTAAACTCAAGATCAACACTGGTATTATCAGATTTTCCTTTAAGGTTCCTTGTAACATTTATGTTCTTTAACAGATAAAATAGACAACCATAGAAAATGTTCTCATCTCAATTCAGAAAATAAAATATCAGCAGGATATATAATTTTTTTCTATTTTATTATTCATACTTTAAGTGGTATGATTTATTAAAATGAGTGTTTATTCAGAAATAAGATTTCAGGTTCAGTTCAACCACTTCATATTTGAACACATGAGAGGGGGGCAAAATTTAGTTGTTTTATGGCCTCAATTTGCTTCTCTTGAAATTGGGGAAAATATCTGCTATATGAATGCCACAGGAATCGTGGGGTGGAAACAAAATATGTGACAGAATTTGTTAGGGAGAGAAGAGGGTGTGAATTAAAATAGCTCTTATAAGAGCATGATTATAAGCCACCTGATATTCAGAAATGCAGTGATAAAAATAGATATTTATTGAGTGCTTATCCCATGCTGCACTATGCTAAGTGTCTTCTATACATTTCTCACAGTTTCTCAATGAGGGAAATACTAAGGTTAAACAAGGTTAAATAACTTAATGAATGTTAATACATCGCAAAATCAAGTCTCTATCTCTCTAGAATACTTTAAATCACTATCATTAACCTCTTAACATGTTTACCTGATCTGTTCTTCCAACCCTTTGGTGCGATCAATGCTTTAGAAGAGCTGCCTACAAGCGACTGGGGTGGGACCTTCATTTATCTCCGTAAATCATTTTCAGAAAGTCAGAATAGCTGAATATTTGTCTCTCTCTGAAAAGGTGATTAAGAATAAGATGACTGCACTTAAAAAGAGCGTTTTTAGATCAAATAGAGTTATACTCCATCTTTAAATTCAGCAGATTCAGTTAGGGGTAGACTTCAAGTGTTTAGTCTAAATCATTGCTACTTATAGCCCTTGCAGTAAAAGGTTACAGGGGAAGAAATTTTAAATAATGTAAGCGGATTTAAGCAGCAATGTATCTTCATGCTCTGAATAACCCTTACGTTGCTATATTTCATAGTTATCTAAGTTAATGACTTTTGACTAATTGATAAAACAGAAATCACTTATTGGATATAATCTCAAAATCTTGCATATTTTCTTCTAATTAGAAAAGTTGAGCCTTTATGTTGAATTTAGGTTAGGGAACTTTTTTAAAACCAAATTAATGAGCAAGGAGTTTGTCTTTCTCGTCTTTCATTAAGGGAAACAAAGGCTGCTTGGGCAGTAGCAATGTTTTAGAGTTTCCTAATTGACTCGATGGATTGTGCTTAATTGATTTAAGGTCTATACTCATAGTTAGGTGACCGAAGGTTGTACCTGACATGTAGGGAGCTAAATAATACTAAAAAAACTTTGTCAGCAGTATTTGCATGTAAAGCTAGAGGAGGAGATACTTTAAGAGAAAGGATTAATGTTAACTTTTCTAGGAAGTCTTTTCTAAATGAATAATTATTATTAGAAGTGTTTTGTTTAATAGTTAAACAACTGCTGAGTGGATTTTACAACTTAATTCATACCCTGGGGAAAAAAGCAAATTAATGCCATTGGACTTCAAATTAATTTTTCGTTGTGAAATTTTTTGTTTATAATTTTTTTCTATTACTCTATTGTCTCTTAATGAAATATTCCACCATACTATTTCCTGCTCCTCCTCCTATGAAAACAAGTCAGACAAGACCACTTATACTTTGCTATACCATTGAGGATTTTTGTTTGGAGAATTAGTTTTGATATTGATCCCTCTGATAAACATTCCCACCTAGCAATTCCAACCTGTCTCTTGCTTTGTTAGTCCTAAGCTTAGGCATGGGCTAATTCCTCCTCCCTGAAACCCCTTCCACTCTGATAGTTATTTCTAAATAGGATGGTGATCAACCCTCCTGTCAGATTCAAGTGACATTTTTTTTCAAGATACTTTCTTGAATTTTCCCCAGTGAATGATCAGTTGTTCCTGTTCTGAACTTTCAAAGAACTTTAAATATGTTCCCTTTATTCATTGTATTGTTAATTCCTGTGACTGTCTCATTTCTTTTTTTTGGGGGGGAGGGGGTTGGGCAGGTTAGGAGCCCTTTGAGGACAAAAGTTAAATAGGGTTTTAATTTGTTTCCATATTTTTTCTACCTTCGTATAGAACCAAGAGCCTGGTACATACTCAAATTTATTGACTGAATATATAACAGAAAGAATATTGAGACATTAGCACATTTTTTTGGAAAAATTTGTTAATTATTCCTTTTCTGTTCTGCTGGCTCAAGCAATGTTCACCCTCCATCTTGAATGGATCAGCATATCCTCCAAGTGTTCTTGCAACTGTTCCTTCTTTTAGACATTCTTGTACAATTCTTGTTACTTTATGTTCTAATCAATCCATGCTGGCCAAGACTGCAGTTACAATTAATCAATGTTCCTATCGACATGGCAGAGCAATAATGAGAAACTGCTGATCAGTAATAAACATGTTTGGGCCACATTTTATAAATAGCTTGCAATAGGGGAGGACTGGTTTTATTGACTAACTCATAAATGACTTACAATCTATTTTCAAACCTTAACCAGGCAAGACTATCTCAAAACAAACAGTAAAGAGATTATATTCCTAGTGAGAAAAATAAAACTTTTAAATTATTATTGAAAGTGTGAGTGGGGCTAGTGGAATGGACAAGTCGTTATGCATGGTTAAGTCAGGGTTTGCGCAGCAACAACACAATGATATTCTGATTTGGAATTTCAAAAGCATTGTCTGTATAGGACCTAAAGGTTTATTTCTTGTTTTTTCTTAAAACCACATAGTTTTTTCTTTAATTGAAGTAACATTGATTTATAACATTATGTGTGAGTCAGAAGTATAACTTTATACTTCATTATAAAGATATTATGGACTTATTTAATTTGTGTAATCTGATTATATATTATATAATCTGAATACAAATTATACTGATATATATTATACAGACATATATATATATATATACACACATATATATACATATATATATACATATATATATATATACGTATATATATATATATATATATATATGTACACACACACACACACTCACACACACACACACCACGTTATAATCACCACCCAAAAATTAAATTTCTATTCTTCAGCGTATAGTTGCTGAGCCCCCTCTCCTCCTTTTCTTCATTCTCCAACCCCTTCCCATCTGGGAAATACCATTCTGTTATTAGAATCTAAGAGTTTTGTTTTATTTTCTTTGCTCACATGCTTTTTTTCTTCCACATGTGAATTAAGTGATACAGCATTTCTTTTTCTCTGTTTAACTTATTCTTAAATACCATACAATCTGGCTACTCTACTTCTAGATATTTACCAAAGGATATGAAAACACTAATTTGAAAAGATATAAGCAACCCCTCATGTTCATTGCAGCATTATTTTTAATAGACAAGATGAAAATTATAATGGTTTTAAAAGTGCAAATTTTGCTACTGACTTCTTCCTCTACTCACATATCAAATCCAATGTAAGTGTTCAATTCCATCCCTACATGATTTCTGTTTACCTAATTCATTTGCCACCCACACTGTGTAATTAGTATACAGTAATATACCTACTCATTCTCGAAAACTTGTCCATTTTCTAAAATATCCCTCATGGATATTTTAAATTTTCTCAGAAAGACAGAAACCTACTTGAGGGCAAGGAGTGGCTGTTAAACTTTATTCGCGTTCACAGAATTCTCAGAAAAAAATTCTAAACACAAAGTAATACTTAGTGATGGACTTTACAGCTAAAACTGGAAACTTAGAGGCTTATAATGAGAGTCAAGTATGTACCATAAACAAGTCAAGTTAATAAATGTATGATGTGAAAGGAAAACTCCACAACTGGAAAGACTTTAGAAGTGAGATGGAGGTTGTGGGAAATATGATTTTAAATTTAGGGGAATACAGACCTTGTTTTAAAATAGTGGTCACTATTCAGCTCTAACTCTTTATAGCTGAAGTAAAACTTAAACTTAGTACTACCACATATTATTGTTTTGTCTGGAAAATTATTATCAAAATTTTATTCGAATTCTTAATTTTAAACAAATATTTCAATTGTTACCTACCATAAAAGCAAATAATTAGATAAATCATGGATTATCCCTGTCCACATCTTAACTGTTGTGAATCCCAAATTTCTGGGAAATTAATCTTATTATATTGGAGATATTAATGATTTTAAGTCTAGAAATTTCCATGTCTATAAGGTTGATAGTTACATGGATAAATGTGCCAACTACTTAAGTGAAAACAAACCAGTCTATGTGCTTCCAATTTTCAATTAAAAAGTTTATAAAGATGTTCGAGTTAAAGCAACAATTTGATGAAAAATTTCCATAGGATTTATTCCTAAGTATCTCTTTGACTGCGAGAAGATTATTCTGAGCTAAAATGTGTGTAGTTATATTTCTTTCAAGTACAAAATATGGAACTAAACCAAAAAGCAGTATTTTCTGATATAAATAAATATTTCCTAATCAAAATTTGAAGAAAATATTTCTTTATTAAATTCTCCAGGAAATTTTGCAATTACAAGGTTATTTTCTGTTGTTCTTCAACTATCCCATTACAAACTGTTATCACTCTGTTCCATCCACAGGTAGGATAAAGGGGTGGTATTAGAATGACAGGAGAATGACAAATAACTGTATGTGTTTGCAAAAATGGGAAAACATAAAGGGAGAAAGAGATGCAGATCCAATTTTCCCCAGTGCTTTCCAACCAACTGATTAAACCAACAAAAACAAAACAATAGAAAACTATCAGACTGAACAGAACAGAAAAAATATTGATATAAAGTCAACCTACTGCTGAGCTATTTAAACTTATGTAAACCACTGGAATGTTTTAAGACAACCTTATTTTTAGTATCATCAAACATCTCCTTTTTTGGGCATTCTTTTGCTTAAAATATGTTTTATAAAATGGTAGTTAAATGAGTAAGCTTGTACTGCACCAAAAGGACCCCCTTTAAAAGAAATAGGTGGCAAAAGGCATATCTTTTCTTTTTATAAATGATACCTATACTGTGATATATGCTGTCCAGTGATGCACTATATTTACTTTAAATGAAATTCTTTGATGCAATATTGCTTTGATTTATTGCGTGGTTTTTTGATTTAGTCAGAGACAGTTTTGAATCAGATGGTGGGATTGATTTACTAGAGAAGGTATTTGATTTGATAGATAGTGTATCTTCTTCAGTATTCAATAAGTAATGATTCAATTGTAGATGTCTGATTTGGTAAGTGAACTATTAGATTTGATTTTGATCTATTTTCTCTGTGAGAGGTACATTTATTTTAATAGCTGATGTATCTATTTTAATGTAAGATGTGTCAAATTGGTAACTCCATGTTCTTTTTTTCTGCACTTGTGATTTATGGATTTTACTAATATATATGTTTCAATTAAAGGTAATATGGAACATTTGTTACATTCTACTACAAAGTTAAATATTCCAAAACTATCTAAAAGTTCTTTTTGGATTAACCATTTGCAGTTATTAAGGCGATAAAATAAATCTCAGCACAAAGAAAACAAGCATATCTTTGGCTAAAACAAGGTGTGTTTGTGTCTGTGTATCTTTGAAATCAAAGTTAAATTATATGACAGATTTAGGTGAGTAAAAGTGAAATCTTCTTTCTTTTCCCCATGGAAGTGACCACTCATATTATTGTTCTGCTTCCATATTTTCTAATAAAGAGCTCACTGATAATCTGCTTTTTATATAAAAATACTGATGAGCCTAGTTCCTGCCTTTGCTTGAATTTATTTTTAGGGTTTCTTAGCTTCATGGCTTACTCATCTGAACTTCAGTGATTGATAAATGGATTACTATTAACTTAAGACAATCATTCTACTTGACATGTTTTTAACCAATATTCTTAATATTTGCTTTAAATAAAATTCGCTGGGTCTGTGATTAGAAAAACTATATGCCTTTACCACATAAGCAGAAATATGAAATTAGACTAATGTTTAAAAGAAGGAAAGTGCCTGATATATGTCACCTTAATGCAGAGTTTCCTTTAAATTTATCCTTGTAAATGGTCTACCTAGATGGAAATCTAGCTAAGATTGATAACATCAGGCGAATCAATCTTCTGTTTTTTGTTTTTTATTTTTTAAGATAGCCAACAAAATTTTATCTTTTTAAACTCTAGGGGATATATTCTCAACTTGGACAATGTCATCCCAAAGGGGTTGAAAACTGGTTTTTGGTAATTATCATAAGAAGTGTCTTGTTATTGCTATTTTCACCTTCTTTTAAAAAAAATGAGTATACATAGAGCAATAAATAAATACACAGTGTATCTGTGTTGTCAATATTTCAATGGAAGAGGTGGGGACTGGGGAAGATCAGCAAACACTCTAGAAAGGCAATGTTGAAAAAACAGTCAAAAATGCTGCTCTGGGGGATTTAAAAATTACTTTTACTTTCAGACATTCCATGACTCACTGTATGTTCACATACCAGATTATGCCAAATAACCTGGGCAAGAAATGTGATAACTGCAAAGTACATTGTTGATTCTAATGACAGAAATATCTCTTTCAGTCTTTGTATTTGTTAAGGACATTTCCATGCCATTGGAGAGGGAGCTGAAGCTTACAGGGAAGTTACATGGGATTCTACAGGCAAGCTACATGCTTCCTTCTATTCCCTGAGGTAATTCAAGCCTCAAACAAATGGAATGGGCTTTCACAAACTTTTTTTTTTTTAAAGATTTATTTATTTATGAATACAAGCTGGGGTGTAGACCAGAGGTGTGGAGTGGTGAGAGGATTCACCAGAGACAGAGTGGGGAGCAGAACAGGCAGATCAACAGAAACACACTGCCGAGGGGAGCAGCAGGCGAGGCAGGAGAGGTCTGCTGCTCCATATGGGAATCTCCCTGGCCTGGTATTGAACTCTTGCTGCAGTGGCTGCGGATAGCTTCATAGTGCTGTGTTTAACCCGTTGCACCACCAGGGAGGCCCTTTTACAAATCTTATAAGACACGTTAGGGATGGGAAAGGGGAATATCATCCATAATCTATATGTTTAGGTTTCAAAGGTGCATTTTGATAAAGCCTATTCAGCCCAGTGCTTAGAGGAACTAACTCTACCTCTTAAATATTTATATTTTCTTCACAAAATTAGAAACATACTAAGAAAAATTAATATAATATTTTATTCCCAGAGGAAACAAGTTATCTTTTTTATAGGGAACATAGTTTTTGTTTAATAAACAGAGTAGAAAAACTGTAACTGCACAGCTGAGACTGACCTAATGCTGCACAGCTTGCTAAGCACATACAAGCGAACTCTCATTCACACCGGAACCACCCAAGGGGGCAATCCCTATTTGACAGAGGACACAGGCACTTAGAGGGTTGAAGCAAAGGCTACATGAATATTTCTCAGGTATAAAAGTATTACTTAATTGGAAGGAAGGCTGTAATAAATGATCTCAAAGATCTTATTCAAGTTTTCTCAAGTGTGTGAAGTTGTGTTCCATTTTTATTGAAAATGCAGTTTTTGGTTATGACGACATGCTGCTCCACACTCCTGCCCACAACTATGCAGTTAGGAAGCAGAGTAGCCATTTTAATTTTGTGCTCCCCAGCTCCTTTTTTAACTATAATGCTCACAATCCGTGTTCTACTTCCTGTTTTCCCACTCCCTGTCATGCTGTCCTTTGTGAAACAATAGTAATGAAAATACAGGAATGTTAGTGAGATACACTAGCATTATCTAAAACTTAACTATTCTCCATGTCATCGCATTTGATTCTACCATACTACACAATTACCTGTGAGGGACAAACAGCAGGTCCTCAAATAACATTCATTCATTCAATGCCATTTTGTTATAACATTGATAGACAAAAATATCTTACTGAAATTGAATGAAGGGACTGTATTCAAAGAACTGGTTTCAAAATGCATCATTTCATTTAAAGTCAATTCCAAGAGCTTATTACCAGTGTGAAGTGAACACTTAATGTGCTGCACTCTCTCCATCTTATGGATGAGGACACTGAAATACAGAATAGTTAAAGTTGTTAATGACACAGTAT
This sequence comes from Scalopus aquaticus, assembly GCA_004024925.1. Lineage (NCBI taxonomy): Eukaryota > Metazoa > Chordata > Mammalia > Eulipotyphla > Talpidae > Scalopus > Scalopus aquaticus. Next base: position 41,400 of record PVIJ01008879.1, read on the forward strand.
GGTGGTAGTTAAGATCCCACAGCTTGTAAGTGATGGAAATGGAGTAAAACCCAAGCAGTCAGGCTGCAGAAGATCTCCCAAAGTGTTAGATGGTTGAGCAAAGGTGGCGGCGATTAGAGACACAATCTGCAGCAACATTTTTTCAAGATGTACTTCAACCATTGCTCTCCCTCAATTAGATTTGTAGACCGCTCCCCCAAATGACTTTTTAAAAAAGATTTATTTATTTTATGCATACAAGCTGGGGTGCAGGCCAGAGGTGTGGGATGGTGAAAGGATTCACCAGAGACAAAGCAGGGAGTAGAACAGGCAGATCAACTGAAGTATACTGCTGAGGGGAGCATCAGGCGAGGCAGGAGAGGTCTGTCAGACCATGTGGGAAGCTCCCTGGCCGGGGATTGAACTCCTGCTGCAGTGGCTCTGAACAACTTCATAGTGCTGCCCTTAACCTGTTTTGCCACCAGGGAGCACCCCCCCTCCCCACCCCAATGACTTTTAACAGGCATCTGGCCCACATCTCTCCAGTCTCCTGGATCTACCTTTTTCATCACCAGGTTGCTTTAAACCCATATTAGGATATTCGTTGTGCTCTGTCATTTAATTTCTTTCATTCTGCTTTTCTACCATTATACTAATCTCACAGGTATAATGAAGGTCCCCAGTGGTGTGGAACAAAAGGAGCATGTGCCTTGGAAAGCTCAAGAAGGAAAGTTGGTGGACATTTATTTTTTTGACATTTTGTCAATGTCATAAGAACACACTAACACCTCATGAAATACAAAGTAATCAATATTCACAGTTATCCCAAACAATCTCCAACATGCCTTAAACACTCCCTAATCCTTGTCCCAAAACTTCTGTTTAGGCTTGATAAAGTCCTCAGAGAGACCATCCATCAAACTTATGCCTATGCAAATCATGCCTCTCCTTAATAGACCTCCCCTGGTGCTTTCTCCTCCAGGAAACCTTCAGTGACTTGCTTTTTAATTTCTTGCTTCTCTGAATTCCTACTGCCCTTATATAGATGCTAATGCAATTAAATTTTCAACAGACTTCTAGCTTTCTTATGTGTATTGGTTTCTTCCATCTCATGTAGACTGGGCATTTCTCAGGAAAAGCTTGTGTTTTAGGATATGTTAATTTCACAAAGGAAGACAAAAAGAAAAAAGGAGAGTCTAAGACAAGATGCATTTCAGCTAAATGTCTCCCTGCCATTCACACACTATTTCCCCAACCTTTCCCTAGAAATAAAACGGGGAGATCTTGAAGAAAACTGTGTGAGAAGAGATATCTTTGAAAAGGTATGTTTGAGAAACAAACGAAGTAAGATCATTAAAATAAGTAAAGCTGAAACTCAGACTAAATTACATCCAACCTTGCTATCGTTTTGACATCCTTCCTGCCCTTACTTTTAAATAGTATGACAATTTATCCAGTTCCAGTAGTAATATTAAAATGTTAAACCCCTGAAATGCAGCCACAAATGTGGCCTTGAAGTTGAAGAAATTTTGAATTGTCAGATAGTACATGGATCATTAAACATTTTCAGGAAGAAAGGATCCAAAAATGGATTTTGACATAAGTAAAGTCAAGAACATGATTCATGAGCTTGTTCTAAAGACTGTCTCTGGGTTATTAAAAGTACCCAGATGGAATAGATTTTACCAGTTCATTTTTCTAAGCAAAGTCATACTTCTTGAAGGGCAGAAACAGTAAAGGGGTACAGAGAGAAAACACCAGTTTTACATTACAGTAAATTATTCAGAATTGTGACATTTTATGATTTATAATAATTTTAAAGAAGACTATTATGGACTGGACTGTGTCCTTCTAAAACTTATATGATATGGTCCTAACACTCAGTATCTCCAAATGTGGCCTGTATGGAGATGGAAACTTTAAAGAGGTAATTATGCTAAAATGAGGTCATTAGGGTGAACCTAGTCCAATATGACTGGTGTCCTTCTAAGACAGAGATCAGGGAGCATGGAGAGACACCAAGGACTGTTCTGCAGGGAGAGGCAGCTGTGTGAAGAGACAGCAAGAGAACAACATCTGCAAACTAAGGAGACCTCAAAGGAAACCAGCCCAGCCAGCACCTATATTTTTGTTAAGTCATGAAGTTTCTGTGTGTGTGTGTGTGTGTGTGTGTGTGTGTGTATGTGTGTGTATGTTATGGCAGTCCTAGAAAACTATGCAATGAACAAGAAAATATTCTATTGCAAACCTGTTCTAAGTACCAAATCTGTGTCTTCTAAAATATGCTATGCTAAATCAAATTATTTTGCATTGGACAGATGCTATGGGCTGAATGTGTCCTCCTAAATGCCATACTGTTATTCTGACCTTCCCCACAACCCCCCAAGATGATGGCATTGGGATATGGGATATTTGGGAGCCGATTAGGTAATAACAATGAAACCCTAATGAATAGGATTAGTGTCCCTATAAAAAGGACTGAAGGAAGATGCCTTGCCTCTTCTGTTCTGTGAGGACAAAGGAAAAGACAACTGTCTATGACTTAGAAAATGGACTTTCACCAGACCCCTGATTGCTGGTGCTTTGTTCTTGAACTCCCCAGGTTTCAGTACTGTGGGAAATAAATATCTGTTGCTAATAAACAATCAGTAATATTTTGTTATAGCAGCCTAAACAGACTAAGACCTGTAATAACTGAAAACAATGTGGGAGGTCAGGATTTTTCCCCCATATAGTCAATTATAATAAAAAGGGGTTTCTACATCTGTCTTTAATTTTAAAATATTTACCTTGAAAACAATTTAAAAGTCACACTTTAAATAATTTCCTATCTCTATATCCATGCTGTGATAGGAATGACTGAAATGTGATGAGCCAAAAAAGATGGGGAGTATTATATGTAGGTAGAGATAAAATTTTAACTGAACAAAATAAAAGTAGTCACTTTAATGTAGGAGTAGAATCCTGAATTCGGAGTAGAAGAAATAGATTCCTGCTACTTTAAGAAAATTTGCTTATCCCTGGTAAATATGCTCCTCTTCATCAGTAAATCAAAGAACTATGTAAACTTAGTGCTAATGTTCTAAAATAGAATATGCAATAAAGATATTTCTTCATTTATCTTTCCAAAAGTCTTCACTCATTTTGAAGACATAATTACAATTAAGATAATTATATAATACTAGTCAACATTTGTTATTCATTTCCTATGTGCCATGAATAATTAAGTAGGTAATAATATTATCACTTTACTTTTTAGATAATTGAGGCACAAATTAAAAATTTCCTAAGACATCAGCTCATATGCTAGGATCTAACCATAAATAACCAGACTCCAGAGTTTAAACAATTAGTGCCTATGCTAAAGTAGCCTTATTTAACATTTTAGAAATTAATTTGCATACAGACTAGATCTACTGTGAGTCAAACTTAACTCTGGCATCCTTTTAAATAAATTTGCATATTGTAAATTCTGGATCTGGTTAGCAATAAGGCTGAGATAAGCACCTAGAGAAATTCCCTCTATATTTATGAGAAATAATATATTTAATATTCTCTACCTTTTCTTTCTTCTTCTTAGTCAAGCAATTTTTACATTCATTCACTCAACAGTAAAATTCCCTACCCCTTCTTCAGCTCATATATATTAAGTCCAAGTTTGCAAAAAAAACTTTAATACTTCATGCTAATTTGATTTCTCTTTTTCTTACTTTAAATTTCTTACTTTTTAAATTACTTTAAATTGTTTATCTGTTTTTTCAGTCTTCCTTCCTTTTCTGATTTTTTCAGTTTAGTTTAAATGCTGATATTCCTCTTTCCCAGCTTCATTTGGGAGCTTGTTTCAAATTCTATTCACCATGAGTTGTAAAATTCCTGCTACTTGGATTTTGAATTGTGAACTATAACTCCCGGTTGCTTGCAGGGTACCAATAAATGTCCGGTAAAGTGTTTCTTCGATGTGAAAGTATGAATTGGATATAGATTTCCCTAGAAAAGTATGACTACTTCTTTATTTAAGAATTCCTTTATAAGCACATGATATTTTCTTATTTCATCCTTTTTTTTATTTCATCTTTTCAAAAATGACATACTTTTAACTCATATGTGACCTTCTGAACTTTCAGATAATGTTATTGTGTCATCAGTGTGCGTTTTAGTGATCAACTTTTATTACTAATATGTTGACAATTATTCGGAGTATATAAAAATACTGACCACTGCCTTTGAGGAACTTACAGTTGAACAGAAAAATTATATTAAAGTTAAGATTGCTTCCTACCCTTTGAAAATTAGAAAGTTATTCAGTATAAAAACTACTCCTCCATAGTTCTCATGAAATCATTTTGTTACTATAAAGCAGATGTCTTTTTAATGAATACTTGCTAATAGTTTTATTAGCATAATTAGAACCCTGGTAGAGTTAAATAACACTACTTTGCAATGATTTGTCCTGCCTCCATCTGCCTGCTGAATGAAGATATTTTTTACCATAACTGACTTGCTAGTATCAGTTACAATTGAAAAGCCAACCTCTCACACAAGTTACCAAAAAGCAAAAACAAACAAACAAAAAAACCAATGCAACAGGGGCCGATACCTGGCTACTAACTCTACTCTCTTTTATTCATTTAACAAATGCTTTTGTGAGTCATGACTCCCAAGTGCCTGTTATAAAAGTTGTAGAAGTTTGGGCTGCCTCAATGTCCATACACGTGTAACTTACAACAAGCATCATGGACATAAGGAGTATTTACATGATATGCGCAGCTTTTCAGATGGTGATGAGAGCTATGGAAAAATACTTGAAAAATAAAGCTGATATAAAATCTACTAATTAAATAATTGAGCAGAGTGATAAGAGTAGAAGAAAGTATAAGGGACTGGGTATAGTCCCACTAGTATAGAGTGATCAAGGAAGGTCTAAGGAAAGTAGCACTATTTCTACAGAAAGTTGAAGATGAAGAAGGCAGTGATGTGGCTCTCTTGGGAAGGGATTTCCAGAGAGAGAATAGCCAGCGTGAAGTCCAAAATGTTTGAGAAAGAGCAAGGGGAACTTGTGGCTAGAAGGGAGTGTACCAAAAGGCTATGGGTAGGAAAGTGATTTGGAGAGAAATGGGTGTGGCATTGGGGTAAGGGGAGCCCAGTGGTCCTTCCTTGTAGGCCTTTGTGAGAACTTGAACTTTGAACCAAAGTCCAATAGGAGTCACAGCAGAGAGTTAAGTGAAGTGGCAAGTCCATCATACTTACTATTTTAAACTATTTTTTGTTTGTTTTAAAGATTTATTTATTCATACAAGAACTGGGATCTAAGCCAGAGGTGTGGGGTGGTGAGAGGATTCACCAGAGATAGTGGGGAGCAGAACAGTTAGATCACCTGAAGTATACTGCTGAGGGGAGCAGTGGGTGAGACAGGAGAGGTCTGCTGCACCATGTGGGAAGCTCCCTGGCTGGGGATCGAACTCATGCTGCAGTGGCTGCTGACAGCTTCATAGACCAAGACTTAACCCATTGTGCCACCAGGGAGGCCCTGAACTCTGGTTTTACTGGTGCTACCAAGGGGCTCAGGGAAACCAAGGAGATGCTGCAGTAACACTGAGGAGAAATGATTATGACTATGAACGGGATGCTACACTGATGGTAGTGTGAAGACTCTGTCTCAGTTCCTGGAGACAGACAGGCAGGCAGGCAGACAGACAGACAGACACACACACACACACACACACACACACACAATTTTTTTCCTTCTATACTTTCTTAAGAAAATTTCAAGTGTAAAGTAAGGTTAGAACAGTACCATGCGCCTCTAGTACTCAGCACCTAGATGGTGCAATGGTTAAAATTTTATGTTTTTCTTAGGGAAGTATTTGAAAGTAGCAGCATCATATTTCTTCATGTTGCTAATACTTCAGCATGAGAAAAGTAGGAATTGCTTAATATTGCTTAATATCTGGCCTATTTCTAATTTTGTAAATTACTCTAAACATCCTTTACAACATGGAATGTGCATCTGTGTATATAATTCCCAGTTAGGATCTAGGATGGGTTCAGGAATTGTAGTTGAGTGTGATATGTCTTCTATTTTATTTTTAATTAATTAATTTTTAAATTGAGGTAACACTGGCTTATGTTAGTGTTGGTATTTTCAAAGTATACATGTTTTTAAATTTATAACAATTTACTTCGCTTATCATTACACCTTCTTTAAATTTTTTAAAATTTCCTTTAAAAATTCTTGCAGAAAATTATACACATTAGACTTTCTTGGTTATTAAAAATAGTATCACCTAACTTTTCTTGTATTTTTTGCAGCTTGGAAGTTAAAATTAATGTCTTAACTAGACTCAGAGTGACTAAGAGGCTTAATCAGTGTGGCTTTGCAATTGAACATGCACCCTGTCATACACACCAAGTGCTGTATTACCACTCATTAGAGATGCTAGAAGGATATACAGGCAGACGTCACTTGAAGCATTTCTTTATTCTGCATTGTACTGTTATTTTATCCATTCAATGTATAGTTAAATTATTTCATTTCTAATTGTTTTTAATTTTAAGATTTATTTTTATGTTTTGGAGTGTATAAGAGTTCTTTGTATCAAAAATCAAAACTGTACTAATTATACTTAGAGGAGTATGTCTCCATCTCCATCTGTTCAATTCTGTTCTCTTTTGCCCTTATATCCCAGGGACTGGCAAAATGTATAAAGGACCAGAGAATAAACATTTTAGGCACTACAGACCTTGTGGTCTCTATGGCAAGTACTCAACTCTATTACTGCAATGAAAATACCTTCATAAAGTCAGAAAATAAATGTGTGAGGCTGTGTTGCAGTAACTCTTTATTTATGAAAACATGCAACAGACTATGTTTGGCCTATAGTTTGGACTATAGCTTGTTGAACACTGAATTAGCTTCTGCGTCATTTGTCTCACAATTTTTTCTCATCTTATTTTTCTTCCTTAAACAAAAATAATATAGTAAATATAGCATCCTGCATTTTGTTAATTTTATTTAAATCACACATATGACATGCATGTGTAATAAACTTCCCCATTCTTTTTTACAGATATGTAATACTTTATTGTGTGGATATACAATAGCGTATCCAACAAATCATTTACTGGGCTTAGATTGTTTTCAATTTGCTGTTACAAATAACAACTGAATAAACTTGGCATATGATGTAATTACATTTATATTAAATATATGATCAATGATTAAATATATATAATAGTTTGCCATTTATATAAATATAAATTATATCTACAAATTATATTCCTAAAAGAATTACTAGGCCAAAAAGATAAAATAATTAGAGCTCTATTCAATATTGCACAGTTCCTCTGAATATAGGTTGCACCACTTTTTACGCCCAGTGTCGAGTATATAAGCACGCTGGTTATTCCATAACCTTGCCAATAGACTGTGCTGTCAAGTTTTTGCACTTTTGCCAACATGATACATGAAAAATAGTATCTCAGTGTAGTTTTAATTTTCATTTGTCTTATTATGACTGAAATTGAATATCTTTTCATAGATTGAAAGGCCATTAGCTGTTCTATTTCTATGAAATGTCTATCCTTTTTGCTATCTTTTTTATTGGGTTTCAGGATGTATTTTCAAATTAGAGTCAGTTAGATTTCCTAGCAAAATGGATGTGGTGTGAGAAAAAAATAGATAAATCAAGATTATAACTCTAAGGTCTTTGTATTTAGCAGCTGAATAGATGAAGTTGCCTCGAAGTGGAATGGGGATGGGTGTGTTCAGTGCAGGGTCAGGCCATCAGGTTAAGAGAATAAAATCTCAGTTTTGGACACGGATAAGTTAAAGTCTTTTATTAGACATCCAAATGGACAAATGCAGAAGCGAAGCTGGCTATGCTAGAAGTGTCAGTGCCAGAGATGGAAATCCAGGAATCTTTGGGGTAAAGTTACTAGTGAATGTCATGAGACTAATGAGGTCACAAGGAAAATGTGGATAAAGAGAAGAGAAGAAAACCAAAGAATAAGTCCTGAGTCTCTAACACTGTTGGTTAGAGGGAAGAAGCAGTTGCAGAAAATCATCAGCAAGGTTGAGATAAATCTGGATGGTGGGTGGCCTGAAGCCAAGTGGAGAAGGTGCATCAAAAGAAATGAGTGGTCAGGACTAGAGGTAAGCCCAGGAAAATGAGACTAGATAATTCAGCAATGATAAATTGGAAGTTCTGTCCTCCTGGAACTCACTCTGGAGCTTCAATTCAAAATACTCATTTTCACTTTCAATTTTGCCTGGTTGGTTACTTGTCATCGCTAAAAATTATTTTCACAGTGAGATACTCTAGCTTTCCCAGATAAGCACATACCCCTGATTTGCTGTCTCTGCCCCCAGAATCCTGCTTTATAGAATTTATTGATCTCTTTCAAAAGCACTATATCTTTCTCTTATACTAGAATAGAAGTTCCCTGAGGGCTGAAGCAATGAACTGTAACTGAATTTTAAAGTGCCTTTGTAGCTAGAAAATATTTGACAACTATTTGTTGCTTAAGTGCTATCATAACTATATTCTCTTTTTATATCATCCACACACTTGTAAGTTATTTAAGTGCCTATTCCTTATTAATTTAGTACTTTTAAGACCTACTTTTCATAAATAAAATTGTATATACTGGATCTTTTAATGATGGCAAAATGATGTCATTTTAGGGTACACTGTCAATGTGAGATATTGGTAGCGACATAGTACAGATGTGAAATGGTGATTTTTAAATATTAAAAATGTCAGAAAAGAAGAGTAAATCAGTGCACAGCTCATGTTGTGCAATGGTAAACATGTTTCTATGAAAAATCTATGAAAAATCTCTTGGGGAAAAAAATAAAAGTGCTCCATGATCTAAAATGACTGTGAGTAAAAGCTGAAGCACATAAACTTTGAAAATCAGAACTGTGACTTGACTGAAGCATTGGCCTATTTGTAAACAGATTAGTAATGGAGCCATGATTCCCTAGGCAGTAAAATATTACAATGTAAAGGGTGGTAACACATCAATTTTATCTCAAAAATTACATAATCCTAAACTTTCGAATTTTTACTATTGGTAGGGTCGTGTTTTAGTAAGTGCTGGGGGAAATAGAGGTAGAGGAGTGTTCGAAAGAAGGAGATATAGTGAAGTGTCAGGAGGCTTGAGAGAAAGGAGTTATTCATATTGAGCAGAGGGGAAAGAATATGAATATAATCTGGATGTTTGTTCAGGACAGACAGGACTGGCCTCAATCTCAAGGAACCTATAATTGCAAAAGACCCCACACTTAGAACAGATCCCAGACATGGTTAAATGTTGTACTGTTGACACCGTGAAATTCTTAATACTTGATCAAGGGTCCCTGTCTTTCATTTTGCACTATACCCCACCAATTATGCAGTCTGTTTTAGGAATAGGTCATTGTGGGAAGAATCACTGTAAGAAAATTAAGAAGTCAACACCAGTAAAGAATTATTAAAGAGCTATGAGTTCAATTTTGTTAGAGTAAAAGATTCCTAGAGAAGCAAGAGTGCTTTTCAAATGGAAGAGTATTAGACTTGAACTCCAACAGCCAGTGCAAATTGTATCTCTTCACACTCATCTGTCATCTGTCCTTCCAGGTGCCAACTCATTAGTTCTAAAATAATATTGAGTTTGTGAAGCTGCAATTTATAACATCTACGTCTACCTATCTACATGCATTTTAATTACGGGGTTCTGATTTAAACAGTTTGATCAATTCTGCAATGCTAATGTCTTTAGGACTCAGGATTCATTTCAACATGAGCTAGTTATGCAAATGAAATCAAATGATAGAGGAAGAGAAAGGGATGAAGAAAAGGAACTTGAACAATGCCTTAGTAACCTGTATCAATTGCTTATTGGAGCTCTCTGCTATCATACCCTACCCCAAGATTCTGTGGCTTCCTGATTCTCCATGGTGATGCCTTTAAGTTTCTCAATCAGGCTTCTAAGTGTTCATTAGTATTGTGCACAGTCACAGTTACTATTATGTGACTAATATTCACATTCAAGATGTGTTCAACTAATATATATTTTACAAACAAATGTAGAACAGTGAAAATACAGTTAAGTGCTATCCTTACAAGGAATAGGACAGGTTTTGCTCATTTCTAAGAATTGACTAGTATGGTTTTGTCAGGCCATTTGTCCAGTTATAGCTCATCTTTAAATTTAAATGATTTCAGATAGCTTGTATTAACTTCAGTTGAGAAATCTCAGAAGTTTTAGCACAGAACATAGTACAGTTGGCAGATAATTGTCTGTACTGTAGTTTGACCAAAAAAACAAACAAAAAAAAAAACACCTTACTCATTTCTTGTCAAGAAATAATCAAGTACAGATAACTGATTTTTGACAAAGGAGCAAAGGTAATTTTATAGACAATGGATAGTATTGTCAACTAATGGAACCAGAACAACAGACAAAAAATTCAAAATGTATTTAAATACTCTCCTTACACCTTTCATAAAAATTAACTGAAAAAGTACTATATACCTAAATGTAAAATGCAAAACTATGACTCCCAGGAAATAGCACAAGAGAAACTCTAGGTCACCGTCTGTTGACAATAAGTTCTTAGCTATACGACACAAAGCATAATCTAGTAAAGAAAAATTTGATAAGTTGGACTTCATTACAATCTATTCAATAAAACTTCTGCTCTTCAAAACATATTGTTAAGAGAATGAAAACACAAGATATCATTTGGGAGAAAATGTTTGCAAAACACATATCTGAGACAGGACTTTTATGCAATGAATTCCTGAAGAAGAATTCAAACAAGAATTCAAACAATAAGAAAACAAACAATCCAACAAGCAAATATGGCACAAGAGCTCAGGATTGACACTATACCAGAGAAGACATGTAGATAGCAAATAAGCATATGAAAGGATTGAGCAATACTTTCTATCATTCATAGTTGCAAATTAAACAACATACATTCAGACACTATTAGAAATATCTAAAATTCAAAATAGTGACAATTACAAATGCTGACAAGAATATGGAGCAACAGGAACTGTCATTTATTGCTGGTGGGAATATAAAATGGTACAGCCACTTTGTGATTTTTTTAGATTTATTTACTTATGCATATAAAAACTGGGATGTAGGCCAGAGGTGCAGGGGAGTGAGAGGATTCACTAGAGACAGAGTGGAGAGCAGAACAGGCAGATCTACTGAAATTCACTACTGAGGGGAGCAGTGGGCGAGACAGGAGAGGTCTGCTGCAGTGACTGGCTTGATAGTGCTGCATCTTTAACACCTGTGCCACCAGAGAGGCCTATGTACAGCCACTTTGGAAGACAGTTTGGCAGTTTCTTACAAGACTAAATATAATCTTATCACATGGTAAATCAATCAGGGTCATAGGTATTTACCCACAGGAATTGAAAATTTATATTCAGGTAAAAACTTGCATATAAAGGTTTACAACAGCTTTAACCATAATTGCCTGAAATTGGGAGCAACCAAGATGTCCTTCAGATAGCTGAGTAGATAAAATGATATATCCATACAATGGATGCTATTCAGTAATAAAGGGTAATGAGGTCAGATTTCTGGATAAAGACAGTAAAAGGCATGTGGCAACCTTAAAGACATAATGCTAAAGAAAGCCAGTGTGAAAGGACTACATATTTTATGATTCCAACTATATTGTGTTCAGAAAAAAAAGTCAAGATGATAGAGTAGAGAGGAACACACTAGGATTCAAGCAGGAGAGGGGGATGGAGGGATGAATAAGTAGAGCACAAGAATCTTTTAGGGCAGTTCAACTACCATATATAGTATGATACTATAATTGGGCTATACATCATTACACATTTGGCAAAAACCAAATAGTATATAATAGCAAGAATGAACCCTAATATAAACTATAGACTATAGTTAACAATAATGTAGCATTATTGGTTCATCAACAGTAGCAAATGTATCATACTAATGCAAGATATAATAATAAAGGAAAGGGTGTAGGAAGTTGAGCAGGAGAGAGGGTATGGGAACTTTACTTTCTGCTCAAATTTCCTATAAATCTAAAATTTCTCTCAAAAATAAAACACACTCATTAAAACAATTATGGCAATCTTCTAATAAGTGATAAATCTTCAGATTATTACAATAAACATCATGAATTTTAGTGTACATAATTTCACATTTAATTCCAAAAATTATATTTTGAAGAATTGAAATTACATAAAGAAAGATGCATCTCAGACATTAATCTATAGCAGAAAAACTAACAAATTTGAGTCAGAAACTGGAGTTTTCACACTAGTCCTGAAGTTTATTAACCCTTTATATTCATTGAGTCTATTTATCTCACTGAGTTTTACTTTCCATATGCACAAAAAGATGTACAGTGAAGCAGAGAGATTTTCCCCGGAGATCATGACTAGCAGGCTTGCAGAAGAAGCCTCATGGTGAATTAGCTCAGCCTAGGGACTTGCCTAACAGGCTCAGGAAATGTGGATGTGGAAAGTGACTCCTCTGAGAGTGATGTATAATGCAGACAGCCACTTTATCACTTAGAAAAGAAAATACATATTTAGAGTTAAGAACAATCAAAATCCTGGTGCAGACATTCAGAAAAGACACTTGGAAAATTATCAGAAGTTTCCTTAGAGGATATGACCTTAAACTGACCAAAGAGAGTTAAATAAGTTGAAAGTCTGTCAGAAAAGAATGCCCTATATCCTCCACTTCACCTTGGGCATGACCCTGGTATGGGACAGTACCGATGCACATAGCTCTATGGCCATGTCTGTGTTTGCTTTTCCTCACATTTCCATAGCTCTCCAAACTTACTTCTGCATAAATCTTACATCTTTTCTCTTCAGGTTTATGACCAGGTCTGCAATCAGGAATTAGATCCCTCCCCTCAAGAGGAGCTTTTGTGTTTCTAGGCTCTCATAGACTTCATACCACTAGATTTGAGTTTTAAGCACACATTCCTACTTGGATTCAAATCTAGGCCCCTCTTCTCACTTCTTGGCTCACCTAACTATTTGACCTCAGGCAATTTGCTTAATTTTTCTAAGCCTTAGCTTCCTGGCTATTATATTAGCTTTTAAAAAATAATAATATTATGCTAATAAAGTGTATAGCTTAGTTTCTGAGCTCAAACACTCAACATATATTCTCTGTCTTTATTATCAAACAGCATGCTTACTTCTAAGTTTTGGGGGATACCTTACCCTTTGTTTGTTTATATCAAATATATAATGATACTCACTTGAAGGAAAAAGTGTTTTGCCCACCATTTCTTATTTCTTTAGAATCAGCATCTGGAGTTCAGAGTACCATGACTCCCTTTGAAATCCCTCTGGTTTAGGTGGGGTTCAAACCAAGCTTCAGGGTAGAATGTATTGATTTGTATGATCTTTATTATTAATCAATCAATGTATGAATATATGCATACCTCAGCCACCATGCTATGTAACAAGAATGACAAAATGATCGAACAAAAAAAACTTGGATAATCTCTGAATATTTACCTGAAAAATATGAAAACACTAATTTGAAAAACTGCATCCTATGTTTGCTGCAGCATTATTTACAATAGCAAAGATATGGAAACAACCCAAGTGTTTCATGATGAATAAATAGATTGATAAAATGTGGTATTACACACACACACACACACACACACACACACACACACACACACAATGGAATACTACTCAGTCATAAAAATAGATGGAATATTGCCATTTGTGACAACACAGATGGAACTGGAAGTGAAGTATGTAAGTGAAGTAAGTCAAAAGAAGAAAGCATGCCATATGATTTAACTCATTTATGGTATATAAAGGAACAAAAGTTATCAAACAAACCTTGCCTCTGACAAAATGGTGGTTACCAGAGGGAAAGGAACAGCAAGGGAACAGCTTGGTGATAGATGGAGACTTGAGCACTTGGCAGTGAGTGGGTTGAGTGTGGTGTGAAATATATGGTGCTGATATCAGAAACTGCACACCTGAAAATTATATAGTGTTGTAAAATAACTTTAACTCAATAAAAAGGAAAAATAAAAAGAATCTGGATATGGGTAGGTGAGTCTGTAAATGAAACCAGTAAAAAGTCAAGTGAGTCTATATGAACATTTAGATCAAACCATGCCTGAAAGTAGTTGTACTTTTCACTTAGATGAACTAACATTTTTTTTCTCTTAAATTAACTTAGGTTGGATTTTCTGTTACTTGCAAACTAAAACTTCTTAACTGATACAGCATATGGCACAGGGCTGTTTTAAGATTCAAATGAGAGAACACAACAACACTTAGTAAACTGGTAAATGGAATGAATTATATAACAATGTGACACTTGGCTATACAATTTTTGTGCCATCATCATTGTAAAGTATAATCCTTTATAACCAGACTAGTGTTAATTAAGTGAAGTAGAAGTGGAAGAGATGTGATGCTGTGGTTTGTCACAGAGCAACTGCTGAGCTTGTTTCTCCTCCTTGTTAGGAAACCAGGCTGAGAATTGCTGGCACAGATAGCCCCATTCAGCTGTGAAAAAATGTCTCCTGAATGTGGCAAGAGGTGAAGAGACTGAGAGAATGGACCACAGGCAGAAAAGTTTTTATACTGAATACATTGCAGCTCTGTTCCTTGGTCTAACTGTGGATTCAGAACCCTTAGGATAGCAGATAGACAGGCCTCGCTGGGTGGAATGAGATCCACTCTTGGGCAAAAAGGTCTGAACAAAGCCTGATTTCAGTCCCTATAGGAAATGGACAGTGTGTTTAATTGAAATAAATAAAGCTTAACCAATACTTCTTTGGTGCTATACAACTCACAGGAATTATGTCATGGTTTTGATTAAATCTATATAGCGTTTTCAAGCAATAACTAAAAACACTTGTAAATACCTATAAAAATATCACTATGTGGAAAACTGTGTAGATGCTATTTCTAGTTGTACTTAAATAAATATTAAATGTTTTTTATCCTATTACTAAATGTAAAATTTTTAAGTTTTTGATAAAATAGGAAGAACAAACATATCACATGCCTGGACTTCAAACTATCCTACAAAGTGATAGTAATCAAATCATGATTGTATATTGAAATAAAAATAGACATACTAACCAGTAGAACAGAATTGAGAGCCCAGAAGTAAACCCATACTTATATAGATAGGTTGATCTATGACAAACCAAGAGTATACACTGGAGAAAGAAAATTCTCTTTCACAAATGGTTTTGGGAAAACTGGACTGCCACATTCAAAAGAATGAAATTAGAACACTATCTGACACCATATACAAAAATTAACTCAAAATGGATAAAAGCCTTGTATGTAATACCTGAAACCATAAAATGTATAGAAGAAAACATAGCAAAACACTCCATGACACCAGCCTCAGTGATGAATTTGGCAACTTGATCCTTTCAGCAATTGAAACAAAAGTAAGCAAAAAAGCAAAATAGAGTTTCTGCACAGTGAAAAGAATCTATCATTATAACAAAAAGATACTCTGCTGAACGGAAGAACATATTTTCATGTCATACATCTGAGGAGGGACTGATAGCAAATATCTATAAAGAATTTATACAAGTAAACAAAATTAATCTATCAAAAAAATGGGCAGAAGACCTAAATTGGAATACATTTCAGTCTATGGTGCTGTCTTCATTTGTTTGTCTGGAAAGAAGAAATGTTTAGAGAGGTCATTATAAATCTGAGTAGTAGAATTCCAGGACATACATTCACTTTGTAAAACCAATGCTCTAGTTACAATTTTTGGATAAATATAATGGTTTTAACTTAATAGCCTTTACAAAAAAACATTTCTTGATTTATATATATATACATAGTCATCCCATTGTTTCTATGAACATTTTATAACACTCTATTAACCCCATTAAACAAGCTATTATGTCCAGTTTTACTCCTATTAAAACTCTTACACTTAAAACATCCTGCTATAGAGGGCCTCCCTGGTGGCGCAGCGGTTAGGCGCTGCGCTGTGGAGCTGTCGGCAGCAGTGATGCGAGTTCGACGCCCAGCCGGGGAGAATCTCACATGATGCGGCAGACCTCTCCTGCCTCGCCCGCTGCTCCCCTCAGCAGTGTACTTCTGATCTGCCTGTTCTGCTCCCTACTCTGTCTCTGGTGAACCCTCTCACCGCCCCACACCTCTGGCCTGTACCCCAGCTTGTATGTATAAATAAATAAATTTAAAAAAACAAATAAATAAAACATCCTGCTATCTACAATAACCAAGCTATGGCAACAAACTAAGTGCCAAAAGAGAGGTAATTAGATTAGGAATATATGGTTTATATACACAATGGAGTACTACCCAGCTATCAAAAAAGAGAAACTGTTGTGCAATGAATAATACTCAGCTATCAAAAAAAGCAAACTCTTGCAATTTGTGACAACAGGAAGGAACTGGAAGAGATTGTGCTAAATGAAATAAGCAAGCAAGTCAGAAGAAGAAAGACAAATACTGGATGATGTCACTGAAATGTAGAATATAGAGAAATGAAAGAAAGGGTCAAATAAACCAATAACAAACACTAGGGATCTGACTGTAGAATTGAGGCCTCTGGAAGGGGAGGGGGCACAGTCGACTACAATGGAGGCCTTTTCAGTGCCTTGGTTGTAGGTGTGGTGAGGGGGCTCATCCTGTACCTCTCAATCATATACAGTGTTGTAAACCCACTGTACCTCAAAAAAGTACTGAAGTTCATATTAAAAATGTACCATGAGACACTAGCACATTCAAATGAACAAGAAACTCAAAATGTGGTTAGACATGCAGTCAGTGAACAAGCAGTTAATACTAGAAGATTCCCCAGAGGCTGTTTAGGTGGAATAAAATTGTAGGGCTGACAGAAATCCTCTGTCTCTTTCTTTTCTAGTTCCTTTGTCCCTTCTTTCTCCTTGCCCATGTGAAGCCCCTTGTAGTTGAAATGCCACACAGTAGTGTCTCCTGCTTTGGCCTTGAACATTTCTTTTCCTGCTAAGACCTAGTTATCTCTGATTCCTTCTTCAAGAGCCCTCAGAAAACACACATGATAGCATGTCTAGTTAATTAGTGAATGTAATTGTGTTCATTGTTTAGAATTTTTTTTTTTCTTATATTACAAATTGTCTCCTGAGAATATTTGTTTTTCTAAAGGTTTCTGAAGACTTGAGGACAATAGATGAGATCATGACTGTGAGGGAATTATGAGGACTGGGAGAAAAGTATATTATAAAAGCTTAAGGAGAAGGAAACTTTCATAACATTTCTCAAATTGCCCCAGATAGACATCCTCCCCTCTGTTCACACATGAGATAGATCCTAATTCAAAACCACGAAACCTTTTTGATGGTGTTACTTATATCATGAAGTTCCTATAATGTAAAAAAAAAAAAAAAATGAAAAACAAAAGGACAAAATAGAATGCAACGAGATGAGTAATTTTTGCAGGTATTCATGGTTCAGATACAGGGTCCCTAAGATTTCAAACCTGGCACATTAGTAACAGTCCAAGACAAACGAAATACAAAATGGACATGACAAACTTGATTTATTCCAGGTAGAGATTTACCACCCAAAGGATAGCTATTGTTATATGAAATTATAAATGCTACCCTCACATACTAGAGAAGATAAGCAATCTCTTATTCACTTTGATTTTCCATGCCTAGATTTAAACTGGAAAAAATGCTTTCTATTTATGTGCATTTAAAGTTTAAATCCTATGACCAAAACAAAAATAAGCACAGACAAAAATGGAGTTTGGTTTCAGTAGTGCTGCTAAACCTCCTCCTTGTCAGGCCAATAGAAATGATTCATTGTATGGTTGCAAGTCGAAAAATTTGACTTCTCAGATTATTGATTGACTGCTTGGTTGATTAAACTGTATTTTTGCAACATGCAAGTCCAAGTTCATTTAAATGAGGTCAAGATCTTAACTTGTCCCTGCATGTGTTATATAGTTTTCCCCTTTCATGTACCTTCTCTCAATCATGTGCTTGCCCTTGGAGAAACTTTTGCACTTTCCCCAAGGAAGTGGGAGGTGGGAGTTGCTAAAAAGGTTAGTGGATGAATCAGTAGTTAAATTATCTTCAAATATTTAATAGGCCTCTAAGGTATAATGTTCTCTATTTGACTGCTGTTATCAATTTTTGGTGGCTAATTTTCTTCATCACAGAAATGGAAACTATGCTAGTCTATGCAAAATACACTTAAACTTTCACTGTTGACATTTCTACTAGTGGAATAATCAATGTAATTATTAGGATTAAACTTGGGTATGGCTAAAAGTTCATAAAATGACCCAGATTTTCTTCAACAATTCAAAACCTTTATCAGTACTTCTCACATAAAAGAGGGGCATAAAAAATGCTCATTTAAGGCAATCAGAGTTAGTTATCAATGTTGTAAAGATAATGTGTGAGAAACATGTATATATATACACACACACACATATAAATAATAAGGAAGCTCAAATAAAATATTCTTGTTTAGACATTTATAAAAACCTCAACAATAAAAACTTCTTAGGTCAATATGTTTTATATATGAAATATACTTAATGTGTACACAAGGCATTCATTAAGATGCACACATATGTCTCTTTCCAACAGGAGTTAGATGGGGTTGCTAAAAATACATTATAGTAATATGGTTCTTATGGTCAAAATGATAGAAACCAAACTTAAACTAATTTAACTGCAGCAGCAAATGCAATTTATTGACTGATATAGTCCAAGAAAAAGGTAAACAATGAACACAAGAGAAAATACAAATATGTTGCTTGGTGCCAGGCATATTTGGAACTCAGAAACCAGATGCCACTGCTATCATTCCAACCTCTCATCTCTGCTCGTTTCTCTTGTGACAGACCAACTTTGCCTAAAGTGCAATGTTGGAAAAGAAACCAGTCTAGTTCATTTCAACAGAAAGATATTTATTACATTTATTAAATAGCTATGGATTATTGGGAGGCTGAAAAAAACAGAACCTGGGCTGAATTTCCAGAAACAACTTTAGATCTATACTACCAAGAGGGCTGCTGTTCCTGTCCTGACTGAGCTGAGTCCATAAAACTGGATGTAACCACTACAGCTGTAGTGACAGCTTCCTCTGCTTCTGTCCAGTCAACACTAGTGAAACACATGCAAAAATCACATGTATGTTTTTCCCCAATGTTTCATTCATGTCTCATCCAAACACACTTGAGTCCAAATTTCACCTAGAACTGTAGCTGAAAAATGTCTGTAAGAGGTACTTTTTAGCCCTTCAACTTCAGCAGAATAAGGAAATACTCAAGAGAGAAGTTGAAATGGATAATGGAACTTGAATAATCTTTACAGTCATGAAATAAGTTTGGGATATTCTATTTGCTGTTTAGAGTAAATCAACTATTGGCAAGAGATTTACTCAAAAGTCTTACAAGTCTTAAAATTCACAGGGATGAGCCTGAGAATACACCTATTCTTCCACTGATGAGAACTCTAGACCAATCAACGCTGGCCAGTGGAAAGAGTCACCTTGTATAAAATGTTCATTTCTATGGTGAAGGTGCTGATAGGGGACTATCATTTATGGAAAAATACCAATTCATAAATAATCCAGTAGATTTTCATTGTGTGTTTATGTGTGTGTGTGTTTTCTCATTCATGTATATATACATGAATATTTAAAATTAAAACATCTAAATTCAGATATACTGCAGTGAACTGTAAATGCCAAGTAAGTGATAATGTTTTTAGGGAATTTGGAGTTTGGACTTGGCATAAAAGTTAAGCAAGAATGTTACCTGCTGCTGAATCTTTAAGTTGCATGTTTCTCAGGCAAGCAAAGTGCAATTTGGGAATGATAACTGACTTTCCTAAAGGCAGAGTAGAATGGGAGAAATTTTGGAAAATAAAACATGAAGTCAGATTTTACTAGCCCTTGAACTACTGGAAAGCTCAGTGTTCTGAGTAATGTATTATTCATGAAGGCATTAAACACTATTTTGAAGGCTACTGAAGGGGGGTATGAAAGATAAGTGTAGAAAAGAACAGATGCAGCAAGACTAGAAAGTAGAATAATGCAAATATTTTAGGGATGAATTGATTCAACTGAATTAGGATGGTGGAAGAAACAATGAAAAGGATGGGATAAGCTATGTTTTCATTGTCAGACATAGTTTCAAAGTATAACATTTCCTGTTTATTTCACATTTTTTTGAAAATATATATAACTGCTTATGGTAAAGGTACATTAAATCATAAACACAAAATGTTCTTTTTTTTATTGGTGTGTAATTGACTTACAATATTCTAGTTTCAGGTGCACAACATATTGATTTGACATCTGTATACATTGTGAAATGATAACCACAATAAGTCTATTTACCATCTTTTCTTAGCAACTTTAAAAATTTTAATATCCTTTAATTGTGATGTGGGTGAACTCTCCCTGACTTATTCATTTTATAACCTCAAGTTTGTACCTCTTGATCATCTTCACCCATTTCCTTCACCACCCCCCCCAACCGTCTACCACTCTAGTTATCACCAATCTGTTTTCAGTGTCTTTTATTTAAAAAACAAAATATTTTTAATACATCAACACTCTACATTGCTTAATTTGCTTAATAAAATCATGTATTTAAGTTTGGAAAGTCATGGGGAGTTGCAAAACAAAATTATGTAGGTTAAATTTTTGAACAGGCACCAACAGAGCTTGCAACAAGAGAAGAATGAAAGCAGAGTCTTTCAAAATTGGTTGTAATCAATATTCCAACTGCCCATTTTTAAGGAAGGCAGACCTTGAAGATGCATGAAATGTCATCATTTGTTACACAAAGTATTTTGCTGGTGTCAGAGAGAAAATTTGAAAGGCTCATGTTTCCTATGGAGAAAAAGGCTAAACTAATTAGATAAGGAAGACGTGGAAATGAATAGTAATGTTCCCCAAATCTGGACAACTTCTCCCTTTCTTGCTCTCTGTTTCTGCATAAGTGGACTCATTTTAAGATGGTCTTACCATCATGTAAGTCCTAACCATATTCCTTGTTATTAATCATTCTAATTAGCTTGTTATTAATCATTCTAATTGTTATTAATCATTGTTATTAATCATTCTAATTAGCTGTGTTTTAGGGAGAGGTTGGTAAACATCAGGCATAGATGGCTGGCTAGGAAATGCTTCTCCTTACTTGCTTGACTACCTTGAGTTTACCTTCCTGATTATAGGAATTAAAATTCAGGATGATTTTCAATAGTCATTTTAATTGTGTCTTACCACTCTTGCTCTTTAAGCTAGAGCATTAGCCTGAAATAAGAGGATTTGCAGCAGCCATATTTTTCTGCTGTTTTAGAAGGATACACATGAACAATCAATACACAGTAATGAAATGGAACATTTGAGTCGTGGATTTTTTGGATTCAAATTTCCCTGGGAGCACAGACAATAAGAAAAGTTTCTTATCACGCCCTCCCTGTAAAACAGACAATGTGGTATATTACATAACAATCTATCGAAATTCCTATGAGTCAAGACTTTGGCTTGTTTACAAGTAATTGATCTTCAAGGCAATTTAATTGCTATTCATCTATGTCATTTACTTGACCTTTGCTGAATGTTATGCCTTACACAAATTTGATTATTTCTAATTTGTACTTATATCAAAGTTTGGGTATTTTTAGTTTGTAGTGAGAAGATCTTAAAGTTTTACCCTAATATCAAGATCTTAAAGACTATGTAGAAAAGCTACAGGCCTGTCTTTTCCATGTTACCTCCATAAGAGAGATGTCTGTGTGCTTTTCTATAGACAAATAATTCACCTTTATGTGAAATGCTCATTAGTGCCTATGAAACGGTAGTCTCATATATACTTATGATTTGCTACTTTAAAACATTCACTGATGACAAGCTGCCCTTTCTGTTGAAAGCTGTTCTTTTTCTTTTGTTCCCCTCCCCCAAATAAATTAAAAATATAATTGTGGCCTCCAATATTAAATGCAATTCAGTTGCAGAAAGGATAATTCTAATTCTCTTCTTACTTTAGCTTGGTTCAGAATATAAATTGGAAGAGGCTTAAAGCCTCTATTTCAGTTGGCCTTGCTTATTCTCAACCTAACCTTGAAATAAATTTATTGTGTTTCATTTATATTTAAGGTCAGATGAAAGATAAGTTAGGATCTATTGCACTGACTACAACAACCAATAAAATGTTTTACCACAGTCTGGGGAATACCGACTACCTAATCAGAAGCAGTGTGAAATATAGTCCAAGTTACCATTCTGTACTCCACATAAACCCTACGTGAGAAAATTAACTTGCATATTTATCTACACAAAGTTCATCATTATAGATGATAACAGAATGATATAATAGTTTAGGAATTCTATTATCTAGGTCGCCTGGTAAATTGTAGAATTGCTACATTTGAATGAATTATGTTCATTAAATGAGTATGTTAAAAGTAACAAAAAGGGCAGTATATTTCTTTTCATAGCCATCATAAATATAGATATTTTGCAATCAGACTGTCTAAAATAAGTGAGATAAAAATAAATGGCTGTATACCTCTCACCCAATACTACCTTAATATTATCCTGTGGCACTCTGGTCACTTAACAAACATTTCCTCAGAAAATATTTAACCTTTGCAATATTCCCCATGTAAGTTACATACGGTAAATTCAATTTCAATTGTATACAATTTGATGCATTTTAACAACCATATACAATGGTGTAACTCCTACTATAATCAGGGTATAGGATATTTTTATTGCCCCCAAAAGTTATCTCGTACTCTTTGGTATCGATTACACTGGTCAAAGGTGAGATTGTTACTGACTTAAAAAGGCCCTAATCTGTAGTATCTTGGTGTGCTGAACATGAATATAACCCTGAATATTTTTTATTAGCTCTCATTTTGAAGATATTTCATATAATTCATTTTATATGTTTCACCATGTAAATTTATCCAATAGGACTGCAACAACATCCTAAATCAGCCTAGAATGATGTAATATTGCATCGCATTGAATAATACCATCATGCACACATCATCCAGAGTTGATTGCATCATTTTCCGATGCAATGCAATACTACTGCCAGGCGGCTGCTGAAGTAAGCTGATGTCAGCAGTACACTATAGAAAGCCCTGTTTATCCATTTAGGCACAATACAGAACAGTATTGCCTTGAAAGTGCATTAATATTGAACGGTTTCACTTATAACAGGACTATAAGGAAACCAAATAGGAGAGAGACACCTAGGGGGTGGGGGGGCAGGAGGGAGGAGAGGGTAAGGGCACAAAATGGAGGAGAAAAGAACACAAGGGACCACGGAGATGGATCACAGGTGAATTGGTAGTGGGTTACACAAGGGGAATACAAAATGTAAAAGATATAAATAACAATAAATATATATATATAATATATATATAATAAAAAAAAGAAAAAGAAAAAAAAATAGCGTGAACAATTTGTGCTGTATTTGTGGGGAAGTGACATTTGCCAACCAGAAGAAAAGTATCACTTCTCAAGTGAAGAAGGCTTATCATCTTTATTTCAGATGCAAGGTTGGTGACCAAGACAAGCCTTGGGTCCCACATCTATGCTGTGCTACATGCACAACACAGCTTTCACAGTGGTTAAATGGCAAAAGACCATCAATGCCATTTGCATTCCCATGGTGCGGAGAGAGCCAAGCAACCACATAAAAGACTGTTATTACTGCTTGGTTCCTCCTCTTTCTGGCAGAATACCAAAGCAAAAGAAGTCGAGAATAGTCTAACCAAACATTCCGTCTACATTGAGACTAGTTCCACATGGTGAGGGACTTCCTGTTCCAGAACCTCCAGCAGAATATTCTCTTGATTCATCTGATGAGGACAAGGGTGAGCCAACCAGTTCTTCTGTTCCATCAGCATGCAGTGATCCAGATTGTCACTGTGCTGCATCATCAACCCCACACAGACTAACACAGGAAGAACTCAGTGACCTGGCTCATGATTTGGACAAGGCAGAATTGCTAGGATCGAGACTACAACAATGGAATCTTCTAGAAGAAGATGCCACAATTACTTTCTATTGAAAGCGCCACCAGCAGTTGGAGCCTTTCTTCAAAAAGGAAAGTACTCTGGTATTCTGTTCCAATATTGAGGGCCTCAGGAATGCCTTAGAAATCACTCATGATCCACAATATTGGAGATTATTTCTAGACTCTTTGAAACTGACTCATAAGTCTGTGCTTTTGCACAATGGAAACCTTCTTCCATCTATTCTATTCCTGACAGCTGTGCAAGAGACAAGCGAAGAAATCTAAGAATTAGTCTATGACTTGATTTTTTACAGGCATTAACCGTAGGCCTATTGCTATTGGCATGCATTTCGGGATGTAAACATCAATTTATTGCAGATTACAAAACAAACTAGAGCCAAAATTAGAATTTGATTGTTATATTCATGTTGAGCTCATACAAATTGTTAGGAAATGACTAATTTTATTTCAGTAACATGACTTTGTAAACATTTGTTGACTAGTGTTATTTCTCTTACTCCCTACTCCTGGCAACCATTCAACCATTTTTTAGTCCCCAAGGTTTACATTTCTTAGAATGCCATATATAACTATTATCATTCCTGGGGCCTCCCTTGTGGTGCAAGGGGTTAAGTCTCAGCACTCTGAAGCCATTGGCAGCAACTGCAGCATTAGTTTGATCCCTGGCCAGGGAGCTTCCCACAAGGTGCAGCAGGCCTCTCCTGTCTCACACGCTGCTCCACTCAGCAGTGTATTTCAGTCAAGCTGCCTGTTCTACTCCCCCACTCTATCTATGGTGAGTCGTCTCTCTCTCTCTCACACACACACACACCCCTCTGGCCTATACCCCAGCTCTTATTTGCATAAATAAATAAATCATTAAAATGAAATAAGTATTATCATTCCTAACTTCTTTTAATTATCATAATGCTTTGTATGTTTCTGCATGTTGTGGTGTGTGTCAGTAGTTTGGTCCCATTTTGGTTTGTTTCCTGAGTGTTAGCCCATTGCTTGGATACCCCTTTTCATTTCAATATGTAAGAGAAATGTGAAAATGGACATTCTTGCCACCTTTCTTTCTGGTCTTAGCATGATTTAAGCTACAGGCTTTTAAATGCCCTTTAGCAGGGTGAGGAATTTCTCTTCTATTTCAAATATACTAAAAGGTTTTATCATGAATAAATGTCAAATTTTGACATATATTTTTCCTGAATTTATTGAGATGATCAATAAGACCACGGTAAGAGTTTCCTTCTTTGATCTTTTTATGTGGTGAATTATATCCAGTCCTGGAATAAATCCTACTTGCTTATGATTTATTACTGGATACAATTGGCTAAGATATCATCATGGGTTTTTATATCTCTGCTGATAAGGTATAATTGTAAATTTATTTTCTTTTAATGCCTTCAGTTTTATTATCAAAGTAATGCTGGCCTCCAGCTTTTCAACTAGAGCAAAACAACTATTTTCAGAACTTTTTAAGTTCCATTTTCATTTCCTTATTGAACATAGGTGAAGTAGAAAGAAGTAGTCTCTTCCGAATCTGAATTTATGAAAATTATTATTTCCGTTCTTGTGGGGGGATTAACTATATATTCAACTCCTTGAGTGGACTTTTATAATTTTTTCTGGTAGAAAAATGTGTTTATTTTTATTTACAGTTGTCAGAATCCTTGTCAATAAGTTGCTTATACAATCTCTATTCATCCTGTTAATATCTGTGGGATTTGTCTCTTTATTCCTTTCAATCCTGATATTGGTAATGTGTGTCTCTTCACTTTGGGCAATTAGTTTGTTGTTTTTGTTGATCATTCAATGAATCAACTTTTGGTCTTATTGGTTTCTTCTGTTGTCCTTACTAACTTCTATTTCATTGATTTCTGTTGTAGTTATTTCCTTCTTTCTGTATAATGAATTTAACTTTCCCTTTTGCATTATTTTAAAAATATATTTATTTTAAATGATTAATTGAATGCTTTCATCTATGCAAAAATAAGTATTTAATGCAATGCATTTCCCACTGTACACTGTGCCCTTTTTGCTCTCTACAAATTCTGATATTTTATGTTTTCTCTTTCAAAATACATTTTAATATCTCTTTTGATTTCTTCATCGATCTAGGAGTTATTTAAAAAGCATCACTTAATTTAAAAATAGTTTGGAAATTTTATAAAATCTTTTTATTGTTGGATTTTAAATTTAACTCCATTATAGTGAAAGAACATATTTACTATTATTTAAAACTTCTGACATAGATAAAGACTTGTCTTATGATACATAATGTGGCTTATCTTGGTGACTATTCTGTGTGCACTGAAAAGAATATGTATCCTGCTGTTGAGTAGAGCAGTTTATAGGTGTCATTAGGTCAAGGTGGTTGATAGTTTTGCTTAAATTTTTTATTATTTACTGATTTTCTTGTCTAGTTTTCTATAAATTACAAGAAAGGAATATTGAAATCTCCAACTATAATACTCAAGCATGTCAGGAAAGATGCAAAAAAGAATTCAACAGGATGTTAACAGGAGAAAGAGAATGCTAGAATCAAATCTATGTATAATAAAATTTAGCTGAACGAAATGATAAAATTTTACCCATTTTCTATTTTTTTAAATTATTTTGTTCATCAATAAGAGATTAGAAAAAATGGGATTGGGGATATTTATGCAGATTTTTTACTTTATTGTTATGTTGTTACTTTAATGTACCTTGCGTGATGAAAGAAAAATTAAGAAAATTTAAATTTGGATAAGGTAACGGTATCTTCATGTGTCATTTAATTACATAGACACAACTTTCTATGAAATAAGAAATAAGTCTGAAGGAGGAGGAACTAGGAAATTAAAAATGACCAGTTTTGAATACTCATTCACACCACACTGAATATGCCTGGTCTCAGAAGCAAAAGAATATTTGGCCTGGATGGTAGATGGCCTTGGAATATCAGGTGCTGTAGACTTTGTAAAAATAATGTTATCACCTGCTGGTAAAGGTCCCTAGTCATGCAGAAGACTTGTTATTTTATTTTGATGGCAACCAGAATTACTAAAGGATTTCAGGGAGTGAATAAGGGGATAACATGGTTTGGTGAGACTACTTTGGTATGAAAGTAGAATCAAGGCAGAGAGAAGCAACTGAGCAGGCAGAAGTTCCTGTCATTTTATTCAAAGTCAGTAAGAACCTAAATGAGAGGGAGTTGACCAAACTTGGGGAAAGATTTCTGAAGAAATTTCATTTGGGAATTATTCGTAGGTGAATAATTAAAGAGGAGAGTTCCAATAAATTTAATCGTGATGAAACCATGCACGGGAAATGAACTAAAAACCTAATAGAAGACCTATTATGACTAGATAGATGTTTTGTTAGGTTTTAATATATGAATGAAGTTGGCTTAGGAAGCCTGGGTAGAATTCAGTAGATAGCTGGAAAAAGAGTGTTAAGACCCAGCACTGGATCCTGGGAATAAATCAACATTTCCAAAAGGTTTAGGCAATAGGTTTGAGACAACAGTAAAAATAATAGTTTAGGCAGAAGACATAATTCTATACCAAAGTTGAACACATCACATTATTTATTTGTGAGCAGGTTAACTGGATGGGCTTAATGAGAAGTAAGATTTTACTTATCCTCATGGTATTTCTGACCAAGATGAAATAAAATGAAAAATCCTAGACTTACATTTCCGGAATCTTTTCCAGTTTGAAATGATATGGTTTATATTTTAGGACAAATCAGTTATTTATTTTTCTATTTATAATTATAGGGCATGATATAATACAATTTTCTCTAAATTAAATCTGTTAATCTTGATAACACGTCTTCTTCCTCCTTCCCTCTCAAAAAGACAATTTCACAACAAAACTAGGTACAAAACTGAGGGTTGCTTCTTTAGGCAGTTGAGTGATCTAATTGGATAAGCACCATTAAGTTTAAGAATTTATAATGATTGTGGTTTTTCTGCAGAGTGACTTTGTTTTGTTCAAAGCCTGTTAAAGAACCCAAACTCATTCTCATATCCCCCTGATCTCCATTACCACCTAAGCACAGATAAGCCATTGTTGAAAATGCTGGAGTCAAGAGCACATTGATCTTTCATAGTAGAAGCAATTTCCTGTTTTCAAAAACTTGTAATGAGATTTTAAAAATACAAACAAATCTAATATATCCGCAGTAGATATTACTGAGTTGGACAAATGGAAGCAAACTGATGTTTAAACTGTTGTAAGTTTCTAGAACATTCTATTGTTAATTTGCCAGCAGGCTTTTCTACTCAGAGGGTGGAGAGGACGTGTGATGAATACATATGTTTCCTAAAATATGTGATCAAAAATGCTGATTTGTCCATAATTTATGGTCATTTATATATTGGTAATTTATAGCCTCTTAATTATTTAAGAGGTTAGTCTTTATTTCAAAATATGAGAAAAATAATTTTGTTGTTTCTATAGGACCAATTTTCTAATATTACAATTTGTGCTATGAGAATACTCAGGACCAATTTTTGGCCCTAAGTAGAAGGCATATGTTGATAATGATTGAAAGACTGATATACTAACACCTTTCTACTAGTTACAATGCAGCTACAATCACAACAGAGATGGTGAAACACACTTATGCATACTGAAAGTTATCACATTCTTTTCAATTTGTAATATAACAAGGTGAGGAGCTAGTTCCTACTAAACACGTGCAATATTTAGCCCCCTGTGTGTCCTTCCTCCTTACATCATTTGCTTCATTTATTTCTTGTGGGGTCACCACAGTCACTAATAAAGTTTTCTTGAGTGTCTCTCCTTTTGCACCCAATCTATTACCTCCACCTGGCATATCTTTGCCACAGTAATATTTCCAAAAGGCTCTCCTTGTCCATTTTGTCGGGACAGGTTAGTCTGCCTCTCATGGACTTTGTATCTTAAAATCTCTGAATGAGAAATTGTAGGGTAAATAGAGGTTACCAGGTTTTTCCGCCCTCCTGCCTCTAGCATTAATGATAGACCCCTGCAGTCCTGCACGCATGCCTGATGGCGGGCACCTGAAGTAGGGTGTGGTCTTGTGTGAGTGGGCGCACCTGGGCCTGGAGGCTGCGCATACAAAAGCGAAGTCAGCAGAGAACAGAGTGTGCAGCAGAGGACTGTGGGGAGGGGTGCTGCAGAGAGGCCACGAGAGAACGCCAGAGTCCAGAGAGAGTAAAGATTCCCAAAATAGATGATTGGATCAAGAAGATGTGGTACATATACACAATGGAATACTATTCAGCATTCAAAGAAGATAAACACATGCAATTTGCAGCAACATGGATGGAATTAGAGGGGCTCATACTCAGTGAAATAAGCCAGAAAGAAAGAGAAAAATATCGAATGGTTTCACTTATAACAGGACTATAAGGAAACCAAATAGGAGAGAGACACTCAGC
>PVIJ01008880.1:0-35119 GCA_004024925.1 Scalopus aquaticus
AAAACTGGACAGCCACATGCAAAAAAATGAAGCTAGACTACTACCTCACACCCTGCACAAAAGTCAACTCAAAATGGATAAAAGACCTGGATGTAAGACCAGAAACCATAAAATGTATAGAAGAAAATATAGGCAAAACTCTACATGACATACATCTCAGCAAAATCTTAAAAGACACATCCCTCAAAGCAAAGGAAGTGAAAGACAATATAAACAGATGGGAGTATATCAAAATAAATAAATAAATCTTTTAAAAAAAAAGACAGGAAAAAGACAGGGACCAAAGATCCTTATCTGAGTATAGTGAAATAATAAAATTAAAGAAGATAAATAAAGAAGATAAAATTTATTCAGAAGAATAAAATTAAATCCTCAGGAATAACATATATATTCACTGCCATATCATCAGGTAGGCTAACTTAATATAAGCTTAATTACCATACAGACTTAACTTAGGGTACTTCAAATCACCCCTGAAGTGGACTGCATTGAGTACCAAATTTCAGGATAAGAGAGATAGAGATGGCAAGAATTACCATGTTGAAAATTTGCTCAGTATCAGAAACTACATATGCTATTTTGTTTTCTGAGTTAGTCCTTATAAGACCTGTTCTCCCCAAAGGTAAGAATTGTTATTCCTACTGTAAGGACAGAGTGACTGGCCTTTTTTCAATGAGAGATACAAGGTGGTAGTGAAACCATTCGACTGCAGCCAGAGATAGAACATGGAGGCCAAGGAGTCGGCCAATCGCCACCTACAACTCTTTTGGATAAATTTATGAGGACTCTTGTCATGGTATCAGGACTTGAAAGGAAAGGAAAAATCCTAGTTGAGCACTTACGACTAAGAGTCATGAGACATTCTACAGCCTCCAAGCATTTATGGTTGTGAAGCAGATAAATTCTGATGGCTTTGGCCTGAATGAAGAAAACATACCTAAAGTCACACATTAATTTCACCTGTCACATATCTTTGCAGATTACTCTCCTACAACATCTCCAGAGCCAGAAAAGGTAAAAAAGAGCTGAGGCTGGGGAAAAAACTAACTCTCAATAAAAGCTGTTATGGGCCACCTATGTGTAAGTCAATAGTAATAATATTAATAATAATAATAAAACTACCTAGTGATAAAGATTATATAATTACGTCTACAGCATGACACTACACATGGGGGCTGGCACATTTAGGGAGAAAGTTCAACTCACAAAAATTATGTTGTTGGCTTTAACATACTTATCTGTGTTTATGATTCCTAAATAACCACCTTCCATAAGTTAAATGAACAGTTGCTAGCATCAAAACAAAAACAAAACTAAAATGACCCTAATGTTGATGGTTTGATAATTTTTGTTTGCTTTCAGTATGGCCTATAATTAACACAGTGACAGCACATTTAAGTATCTACTAAGCCAACTTGCAACGTCCTAAAAGAGAACCTTTCTGTGATAAACCTCAAACTTCATAGCTTTTCTCATAAATTTATTTCAAAACTGCCTGGAGAAAGTTAGTGAACATTTTTAGAGGTGGAAGGGAGGGATGTGCAATTTGCTTTTATGTTCACTACTCAAAACCATTTGGTTTTTTTTTTTTTTTTTGGAAGCCTTCAAATTTATATGCAAATTTTTGTTGCAAATCTTTTCTGGTCTCATTTTTCAGAGTAGCTTGACATAAGTTCAGTACTCAGTAACACTGAGATTGCCTAGAAGTCAAAAAACTGGGCTCCATTAAAACAAACAAATAAAAACAACTGACAGAGTTGTGGCGAGAAGAATGAATCTCTCCCCAAAAGCAGGATTTTTCCTTTACTATGCTTTCTCTTCATTTGAGACCTCCCTTATTCTCCTTACTTCTTAGAGAATCTGTTTGATGTTGTTTAGGAAGACAGCAAGGAGGCCTCAGAAAGCATATTCAGCTGTGTTGGAGACGAAGTTCATTTTTTTCTACAAGGCTTCCATTTTTTTTTCCTCTGGATTCACTCTGATTGCTCAAGTGCCAAGAGAACTGGTATCTAGATATGTGTTTGTATCGAGGTCTAACCCACCCTGTTTTATGACAGTATTTTGGCCTTATCCTGAATGTTCTTACCAAGACATATTCATATGGACTTAAAAAGCTTAACTTCAAGAAAAATTCCTGCCCACTAAAATAATATTACTGGAAATATTAAGAAGTCAAAGCTCTGAAAATTCCTCATTCCACTTTATCATACACTCATTAATGCCTGTGTTAGATGGGAAAAAAGAAAAAAATCATAGTTATTCATGTTTTCCTCCCTTGGCCAAATACTGTGACCCTTTATAAATCTCAACTATCTCAATGAGTAAATACTGTGTCCACTTTCAAATGTATGTTTTAGTCCCTCCTCAAGACTCCTTGGAGTATACTAACTCAGGAATATAAGGCATGCCTTCCTCTCCAATATGTATCTGGGTTTTCCTGAGTTCTCCTGTTTCTTGTAGCTATTAGACCTCCTGTGCCCAGATAGCACAAGGGAGAGATTCTGACTATACCTGAATTAACCAAAAGTCTTTAATTTCAATATGTTAAGAGACTGGGCTAGTGATTGGTTAACAGCCCCTCCTCAGCATTGTAGTTTTTGAAATAACAATGTCATATTAATCATAAATTAGTTGCCAGACTACTTTTGCTACACCAATAGAAAGTGATGCTCATAGTTTCCTTCCTTTTTTCACCCAACCCCCAGTTTGTCATTCATTCATTATTGTTTGAAAAACCTACCACCAAATCATCAAATGTGTTAAAGTATGTGAAAGCAAAAAGCACACAGGAGAGTCTCAACCAAATCATGTTTAATTGAATCATCCTAAATCACCTTCATAGCAGATCACTCTGACACTGTAATTTATTATAAGAAATATCTATATATTTAGTATTCATTCCCAGTCCTGACACACAGCTCCTAAAACCCTTGGAATTTCCTGTAAGAGAAGCCTTAAAGTGTGTTTTGTTATGTTAGCGAGGACCAGAAAGCACCTAAAAATGGGGACTGATAGTCTGAGTAGCCAACCATGTGATCACTGGGTTGGAACTTTCAGTAACTGTCACCATACCCCCTCCCTCCCAACACTCACACACACAGACCCAGGAACTCTGGGGTAAGGAGAGGAGCTGAAGATTGAACTGAATCACCAATAGTCAATTACAACTATGTAATAAACTTCCATAAAAACTCCAAAGGACGAGGTTTGGAAAGCTTCTGGTTGGTGAACATGTGGAGATTTAGGGAGAGTGGTGCAAGGAGATGGAAGTTCTGTTCCCCTTCCCAATACCTTGTCCTGTGCTTCTCTTCTTTCTGATTGTTCCGAGTTAGATGCTTTTATAATAAACTGTTAGTCTAGTAAATAAACTGCTTCTCTGAGTTCTGTGAGCCACTCTAGCAAACTAATAGAGCCTAAGGAGGGGAGACAACCAATGTATAACTGTTGGTCAGAAGCACAGATAGCAACCTGGACTTCCAATTGGCATCTGAAGTGGGACAGTCGTAGGTCTGAATCCTTAATCTATGGGATCTAATGCTATCTCAGAGCAGATTGTGTCAAAATAAAATTGAATTGTAGGATACCTAGTTGGTTCCCAAGCAGAACCAGAATCATAATATGAAAAGTTAGATTTGTACATTTGCCTTTTTTTCCTATCAAGAAGTCTATGTCTAACCTTGCTAGAGTCTGAATTTCTAATGTTCTAAATTGTCCTTTGTTTTAGCTCTCATTTTTAAAAGAATCATTCCTGCAACTTCACAGGGTTTTAACACTTTGCAATGGATTTGAAAGTGGAGGAATCCATGGTCTGAGACCATGTTTTTGAAGCAGGGCGGAGGTTGATGATGGGATTGGGTAATGGAAGCTATTTATTTACCACCAGCTGCCTCCAGCTGTGACACCCTGCTAGGTTATGGAATAAAGTACAGTAAATAAACACCCTGAGGAGACACACTAAAGCACAGCACACATGGAAATCAATCTCCTCACAAATCCTGGAAAAATATGTACTCAGTGATGAGCACATCCAAAATAAACCATTCCAAGCCAACAGTTTGGAATGATTTACATGTTGCTGCCCCAGGAGTTATTCAGAAGAATAAAGCAGGATCTCTAGGGTCACTGCTCTGAGCTGACACATTGTCCTTTATACCTCTCCTTATAGGAATGACTCCTATCCATCATTCAAGACTCAGCAGAGGCATCTCTTCCTTAGAAACATCTTGCTTGATATCTGCCACCAAATTGCTTCCTGACAGATTCCATAGTTGCTTGGTTTCCCTATCACAGTGTTAGAAGAACACTGAGGGGCAAACTCCAACCAGTGAATGGTGTTCTGAACAGACTCCACCCCCATATACACTCTGACAAGATCTCAGGGGCTGAGGACTACAACTCTCAACATACCATGAACCTGACTTCCCAAGCAGGAGACAACTGGGAAGTATGGATAGAGTTAAGTCAATGTGCTTGGCTTAAAACTGAATGCTCTGGTTCTCCTGTATTTTTGGTCTGACTTGCACCCTGGTACTGGATAGATGGCATCTGGCCATATGCTGGTCAACTACTCTCTCTCTCTCTCTGTCTTCTCCTGCCCCCTGCTTCTAACTCTCCTTTTAAATAAACCTTGGTATTTCTCTGTGTATGTCTGCTTTTAGGTCTTATCCTGAATCCTAAGCACATGGATGAGCAATCACAAAGTGCGGCATTTTTATTTCCAGGGTTGTAAGGACTGCATTCATCACATTATACTAGGCTGTCTCTCCCACTAGTCACTGGAGTCATCAGCCATGTTCTAGTCATCTTCATTAGCCCCAATATTTAGAACAATAGCTGCTATTGCTACTTGGTAAACGTTAGTCCATTCTCTTTGGCATCTTCATTTTTTGTTGCTCAGTAGTGATTAATAAAGAGAGGGAGAGAAAAAGGAAGCAAAAGAACTAGAAGAGACCTTAAGCACGAGACAGAGTCTAGTTGACTTAATCACACAAAATATAACCACTTTTATCCCACCCACTACTGCACCTTTGCAGAGGCAATGTATCCAGTTTCTCCCTTCTCTATCATTTCTTTTATCTCCTCTTCCCCTCTGTCCAGTGAAGACCATATATAAACAATTTGGTAGTACACCATTAGGAAACACTAACCTTATTCCACCTCTTTAGTTTACAAGTGAGGAAACTGAGTTTTCAGACATCCTTAGCCTCATTTCCACCTTGTTTTCTAATTTCTAGGGATTAGTAGACGTTTGCACCCACTATCTCATTACCACAAAAGCTCTGAAAGGTAGATTTTATTCCCATTTTATAGGTGGGAAGGCTGAGATTCAAAAAGCCTAAATAGTATGCCCACAATCATAGAGCCAATGATGAATGAGACAAGATTCACACCCAGCTCTCTGATCCCAAAGCACACAATTTCCCTACCATGCAGCACTGAAGATACTTAAGTGAAGGAAAAGTCTTCCTTAGATGCAGCCTCTATTCTGTACTCTCTTCCCCTCTTCTAACCATCTAAGACGTTTCTAGGAAAAGTTGGTTGTTGAAACGGTAAGGTGCCCCAAACCACAGGGAGCACAGAGCCCAATCCAAGAACTTGGCAAAGTAACAGCACCCAGTACCATGGGTCAATCATTCCAGCCCATTCTATGAATACAGAGAGAATGGTTCTCTACAGATCAGAAAAACTTTTAATGGACTTCCACCCAGCACTTCACCTCTTACCCAGCAGCATTTAAAAGCACCACTAAACACCTGCCATAGTTCTCTAATCTGGCCTTGAAGGATTGCTCTGTGGGCTCCACAAGTATAATTGAAACTGTGGGAACTCAGTAACTTCCTGGAAATTGTAGGTTCGGTCATACTAAAGTGACCATTTTCACCAAACCAAATAACTTCCCAAACAGAATTCCCACTAACCCCAAACAGTACTCCGGCTATCCTGAAACTCTCCAGAGTTTAAAGCAGAGAATAAAGATTCTCCAGGGCCACTTTACTCATTTTAAAACCTTTTTTTCCTGAAGTTCAGACTCCTGGTCAATTTTTGTTCGTTGATATTACTTTTTTCAAACCTAACTTAAAATCAAACGGGTGGTTGATTCTGAGACTAGCAGTCAGAATTCAATGATGATTCAGCAAACAGATTATTCTAAGTACGTGGTGCAAGACGTATTGTGCCAGGTGACTGCTTATCCATTCCCTCATTTATCATCACAGCAGCCCTGTTGGGTACATCCACAAAGTAAATGAGAGATTGTGTGTGCTGTCCAGTGTCACACAACTGAGACGATGCTGAGCAGAACTGACCTCAGCCTTTTTGTTTTGGTCTTTTTTTCCCCTTCATTTTACTATTTTAGAGCAACCTCCTAACCTAAAGAAGCAAAGTTAGTTGCACAACAATAGGCAATTTCAGGAAGCAGTGAGATACCCATAGTGGGCATTGACACATAAAACAGCAGAGGATGTATGATTCAGTGCACTTTAAATAAGTTTGTGGTGAGTAACAGAGAGTGGTCTGGACAAGAAGCCAGGGCTAGGTCACTGAAAGTAACTTTAAGGCACTTGGGCACCAGGCAATGAAGAATGTCTGAATAGTTTTAAGTAATTAATTCATCATTCTTTCAACAAATATGCTATGTAATACTAACTATATATTAAGCACTAGGGACAAAACTGTAAACAGAACAGATGTTTCCTGTTCTCATTGGAAAGACAGTCCAAAAGACGATGGGTCATTTTCATATAGAGTAGAAAGTGCTCTGATAGGGGATGGATAAGGTGCTAGAGAAGTATTAAGAGGACCTATGAAGGGAAGACCCACCAGGGGAAATAATCGTCTAAGTCTTGTCAAAGTCAAGACTTGATGGAGAGGGCGTGTAGGGAAGGTGGTATGTTAAGAGTCAGTAGAAAGATCATGCATAGAGTTAGAATATGGAATATTGTTGGAATAAACTGAAATATAGTAGTGTGGTTATTGAACATGGCTAGACACAAAGCAGGGAGGGGTGTAAAGTCAATACCAGGAAGCCAGGGAGTGCTATGAGTCATTCTTGTTTTAGAAAACCACTCCAAGTAAGGTTCATGTGGCAGGTGGACACATAGGGCCATTCAACAGAGATTCTGTCTTTAAAAATTCCATGAGGATGTGGTTCAAGAAACTGATGGGATCTCAGGAAGTAAATTGCCACCTCTCCCAATCAGGATGCTTTCAGCTATAAGCAACAAAAACTCAAAATGACTTAAATAATAAGAAAATGCAGTATTTACTACATAAAAAGGAAATCCAAAGTAGGGAAGATACAGCATAATCAGAGGCTCAATGTTGTTGTTGTTTGTTTGTTTTCCTCTCTCCATTCATTCATCCTCAACATTGGCCTTATTCTAAACTTGGTCTCCCTTGAGACAGTATAATGGATGCCAATAGAAATTTGGGCTATAAGCCTCTTTATTATCATTCATCAGGAGAGATAGAGAAAACCTATCCCCAAGCATGAAGCCTAAGTCTTTTTCTTTGTCAGATTATATTCACAAGTCTTTTATACTCGCAAGTGATTCTTGGATCACTGGTCATACGTGGCGGCCTGGGGAAGGACAGTGCCATATGTTTATTGACATGTTAATCAAGATTCAACTGTAAAACTGGGAATGTGGTCAATTTTCCTTTTGTCTCATGGTAGGGAGGACATGGATACTTCAAAGAAATCATGGTTGCATGAGGAGGCAAGACATTGAGAAATGGTTGTGGAGGTAACAACATTCCACCACTGCCAACTGGGCATCTTTGTTCATGAACAAATAATCACATTCTTTATACCTTGTATGCTCTGCTGGAGCAGACAGATCTCAATTCAAACCCCCACCAATTATTCACTCAACAATAACAACATGGCAGCCCTTATTTTCTAACTTGGTAGGTTTAATTAAATGAAAGTAATTGTGTACCTAATTGACCCACATATTGGGCATAAGCCATTCTGGTTAAAATAGAAGTTTATTAAACTAGTCTTCACGTTCACATAAATTTTAAAATGATACTATCTAGGCCAAGACTTTTTCTCTTTTTCCCTTCACAGAATATTGTAGAGGATCAATTTCTCCAGTTTAACATCACCAGGCTTGGCAGCAGCTCATATTTGGAATATAAATGATGTCATCTGGTTGGCCTTTTCCCATCACAAACAGTAAATCTCTGAATCTGGAGAGATCTTTTATTTGGTTACACATATTGTACAGCATCAAGGGGTTAGAACACATGTGCTGGAGATTATTAAAATCATCTGGAGGAGAATGGCTTATTATTGGAAAGCCCAGAACTTACGACCCTTTCATGCCTGGTATCTCCATCAACTCTTCTTTTGCTTGTGCCTTTTCAAAGCAAAAGTGGCTCCTGATCCTTTGCAGACTAAAGTTTTTCTGGTGAACCATGTTTCTTCTCCAGAATAAGATATCCCTAACATAGTGTAGAACAAGAAGGACAGGATTTGGAGTCAGACAGCCAGCTGCAGCTCAGCAGCATATAAGCATATATGACTTTGGGCAAATCATTTAAATTCTCCTAGCTTTAGTTTCTCATCTGTAAAACAGACATGATGATAACCAGTCTCATAGGGTTGTTTAAGAGGAATAGTAAACAATGACTGATTATTTGCTTATAATTTGCTAAAATCTTTTGATTACATTAGCATTAGATTTATCTTACACATGGAAGATACTCAACAGATGTTTGTTGAGTGACTTGTAACTAAATGATAATATGGCTTAATGGGTTCTGAGTAATTAAGTATTGTACATCTCTAAACTTAGTCTTCTTCAGTTACAGTGTGAGTTCAATTTTATTTTTCTTTTAGAGGTGCTGTAAGTAATAAACAAACTAACACACATGAAGCATCAGCACTGTCCGGCACATCTATATGCCTGAGAAATAGAGGTTCTTTTTTTCCAATATCTTCCTCTTTAAGAGTCTCCTGTTTCTCTTCCCATAGGATTGATAATAATATTGACCTGTCCATTATTGAAGGACACAGCTGTGTAGCAGAGACAAAAGCAAGGCCAGGCTTTCGTCCTAACTTTCTAATTCCCCAGTTTTGGAGACCCTAGCAATTTTCTCAGAATCTCTATTCCCCCAACTGAAAATGAAGGAACTGGTCTAGATAAACTTTTGAAATTCATAGATCAAACACACAAACAAAACAACCACAAACCAGAAGTCTAATGTAATACGGTCAACTTTTCAACTTGATAAATAGATATTTTTCATATAACTGCCACTTATCATTACAGACATTTCAAATAAAGGGATAAAGAACACCAAAAAATAAGGCAGAGTAAAATTCCAGAATACAAGGCATCTCTTTAAGTGGAATAGGTTAATTTAATGAAAAGCATTGTTGGCTTTTTTCTTCATTTTTCCACAGGCTGGT
Source organism: Scalopus aquaticus (assembly GCA_004024925.1). Taxonomy (NCBI): domain Eukaryota; kingdom Metazoa; phylum Chordata; class Mammalia; order Eulipotyphla; family Talpidae; genus Scalopus; species Scalopus aquaticus. The sequence goes on from PVIJ01008880.1 coordinate 9,419, forward strand.
GAAAATGTGTCAGGACAAATATGGGGTCTTCAGAGTAGCATATGACAACCATTGGGCTGTCTGACCTAGAAAGCTTCTTCTAGCATGACTATGCTATAATTCTAGCATGATTCTACTGTGGAGAGAACTCATGGTGCTAAAACAAAGTATATCTGAGTAAAATTAGTAAAAGAACAAGCCAATCCACAGAAGAAATCAATAAATAGATAGCTTTACTGAACTGAAAGATTCTGGGTCTACAAAGGGAGTTTAATTTAGTCAAAATATCTTAAGATACAATATATGGATTAATACATAAGTTCTGAAGAACTTATATAATATCCCAAGTTGTCAAGGCACTCTTGCCTCTGACAGTAATCACTCTATTCAAGTTTTATTCTCTGCCTATTGTGAAATGATGATCACACTTGCACCTACCTGCATTAAAATGTGTGATTTATGTTAGCAGATCAAATATATTCAATTTAGTCCTAACTCAGGCACCACACGTTCACTCCCAGATCAATTTTTCTAATACTTTCACTCTCTAATCTCAAGCCAAAAAAGATCTGTGCGCTCTGTCATGGTTCTCTCAAAGCTCCTGCATGAAAGTCACATGTTTTGTCACAAGATTCTAAATTCACAGGTAGCATTCATTTCTAACAACTTAAGTATCTGATCCTGACCAAAGTAGAAACAAAAAAGCAAAAAAGATATAGGAATAGAAAATAAAACAGGTCAGTGGATGACCTCATGGAAAGAGAGAAAATCAAAACAACCACATAAACAGAACTGACTCAACAGCTACTTTGAATAATAAATCTTCATAATTTTGATTCTAAGTCATCAAGGAAAGTTTAAATGATGTTCTATAATCTTTTAAAAGAAATGGATGGTTACAGATTTTAGCCAAATGCTCTGAGAGATACATTTTAGTTATCAGGGAATTCACCTGAAGTAGCTGGATGCTAATTCTCCTATGACCCTAGATAAATGAAGTAATAACAGCAATAGAAACAACCTTTGTGACTAGTTATTATATTGTACTTTGCCTCTAATGGGGTACTCCTAATATCTATTTTCTCATGTAATATTCAGATGGATCCAACGAGGAAGAAATAAAAATTATTATTACGCACATCATTCTCGAAATGATGATACCACAACTCAGCATGGTTGAGCGGCTTGCCCAAGGTAGCAGAGTTAGTAAGTGGTAGGGTATGTGAATGCAAGTCTTCTGACCTTAAATCCTACTTCTCCAAATCTCTGCTCTTCACTCATCCTTATAAATAGCTGAAAGACGAAGGTTCAAAAGAACATCCTTTTGGTTCTCAGGCCCATTATAAATGTCACTTGCCCTAGGGAGAAAAATAAAGTCCATGCTCTTTGCCGGCCTATGTGCTAAGTCATTGGCGCCCAGAAATAACCTCCTAGAGACAGGGACCTTGTATTTACCACAAAGCAGTGGGCAAATATCTAGTTGGTGTTTTAGTGTTTTGTGGTCACTTAATCTGTTGTGTTCCTTCTCAAGACTCTGAAGGTTTCCTTTTTCAGTTAATTTTTATTTACGTTTCTGAGGTCTGTGTTGTTTGGGGTTTGGTTCATTGGATGTTTTTCTTGGAATGTGTTGCCATTGGCTTCAGGATGTTCCTGCTCTGCTATTTCATGGAATTTTCCCTGAGTGTGGATTGCTATGTATTTCTTTGGGGCAGTGAGCCAAGGCAGTACTGGTATGTAATCTGTTCCTCTGGCCAGAGGACTTCTTGTCACCCATCCACATGGTGCTTGATTGTATTTCTCCACTGATAATTCCCCTCCCGACTGTTAATGTGCAGCGACCTTGGAGTTCAGCCATCTTGTGTGTTGCGCGTTGTTGGCTCAGGATAAGAAGAGCTCAGTTGCTTCTGATAAAGATTATGTCAACTGATTCTACTAGTTTGCTCTATGAGCCCAGGACTGGGGAAGGAGATATACGCCAAATGTTATGGGAAGAGTGGAGAAGGCTCAGAGGGTTAATGATACAGACAAAGCAAGTGTGTGATTGAAAATGTCCAGCCCTCCACACAGCTCTGTTCCTCAGTAGGAGACAGATTCAGAGATGCCAGGTGCACTGCAAGCCCCACATGCTTCATGACCCTCAGCAAGCCTGTCTTCCTTTGCATTTCACAAGCCCAAAAATGATGTGCCAGAGAAAAATAAGAATTTGTTCCATGTCAGAAAGTTTTGTCCTTTAGATATTTTCTTTGTAAGTAGAAAAAAAAAATGAGGTCAAGTAGTGTTTGGTCATTAACATGGTATGTTTTTCTCAAGACTCTCAGCCTAATTAAGATGCAAAGCACACACTGAGGTAGAAAGTTGCCACGGACAATTCCTTTCTTTGGATGCTTTATATACAGTACTTCATTTCACTGTTTTGTTTATGTATTCTAGATCCCTACTCTTTTTGCAAAGTATTTGTGATAGCTTACAAAAATATGTCAATACAAAATAATATATTCCTAAATTGCTGGAAGACGGGTAAGTAAGTAAATATTAAAGATATACATAAGATTAGTGTTTAGAATTTCATAACAAATACTCTTGCAAAATCTTTTAAGGTGACTCATAAAATTGATTTGAAAAGTTGTTTATCATTTAAAGTGTTCTGTGGTTCTCAAATCTGTAGTCTGAAATGGTTGCATTAAAAAATTAGCACCCAAGTTAATTTAAATTTAGTGTCCAAGGAGGCCAGCTTCAATCTCCTTGTTGACTTCAGGTGTTCTGACATACCTCTGAAAGCAAGCAGTTTCCTTATTTGCAAGGAGATAAAATAAGAAGTAATATTAATTAAGTACCTAAAACATACTAGACAATAAATCAATAATTCAACCTTTAATAATTCCTTGAATTCTCTCCACCACTCCTTGGAATAAGAATTACCTCTACCACTTCTTGAGATAGGAATTACTTCCACTGGACAGAAAACATAATTAAAGCTGAATAATTTTTAATTAATTTTACCCAATTAGTAGGTAAACTACTACCTACTAAAAAGGCTAAGGCAACTTGAAAGATACTGATGACAACCATCAAATCAAAATTTCTTGACTTCAAAAATCAATGTTCTTCTCATTTCATTAAAAGGTCTGCCTGAGAGCCAGCTAGGAAGTTGCAGAATATGCTTTCTCCACTTTGCAAATATTAAAATTCTCAAACAAACGTCATTTATTCAAAGGTTACTCTCCAGCTGTAGGTTGACCAAACAACAAAGTTGAAAGAAGAGCACAGTATCTGTTGGTCAAGGTCAGCATAAAGGAGTCTGTGGTAATGACACTGGGAACTGCCATACAAATGTCCTCCAACCAGCTCAAAGAGAACATATCCCAAGTTCCTCCTAATGAGAGCACATAACAGAAAGAGTAAGAAGCTACAGTTCTGATACTGAGGAATCTGTCCTATATATCAGTGTGAGGACAACCATTGGTGTTTATTGAATGCCAAAGTCACTTTCAAGAGCTGCAAAACAGGCAAGAAAAAAACACCATCTTTTATAATAATAGTTTCCATTTATTAGGTGCTTACTAGGTACTAAGCAAACTACATTTTATTGCTAACCTTCAAAATGGGTTTCTCCAAACTATTGATTCTTATATTCTTTCTTCAAATGCAGAGAAGTCTCAGAGATGGCTATGACAAGGCCACTAATACAGTGCACAAAATCTCAAAAGTAAGGTTGTCTAACTCTGAAACCCATACTGTACTTGCTTTGCTCTATTGTACCAGTCAGCTTCATCTAAAAGGTTAAGACCACTTGAAAGACACTGATGACAACCATCAATTTCTGCAGGAATGCAGTATCCACTGCTGAAGTTTTCTAGGCAGCAAACAATGACATGCTCTGAGGAGAGCATGGCCTCCAGACCACTGCCAGGGAAAGGGGGAAGAGAGAGCTGCAAACCTTGAGATTCTTATGAAGGGAGGGACAGATGCTTCCCACTGCCTTAATTTAGTGATCCTTTGTGGGCTGGAGAGTCTTGGAGAAGCACATATTTACCAACCTATCTATAACATAAGGGAAAATATTACAACTAAAAGTCTCCCTTTCTGTTTGTCTCGCAGGCTGCTCAGATTTCCATGTCATCTCTAACCAAGCACACGTATCTCCCCATAAATTGCAGCTTTTAGTCAGAATAGATCAAGAACATTAGAAATCCTTTGGAACCTTCTCAAGGGTGAAGCTTTCTGTATTTGTCTTCCCTGGCAAGCTCCTACTCATTCTATAATTTCTCAGATGCCACATCTTCTGCAAAGACTTTACTCTTTCTCCCACATGGCCTTCGGACCTCTATCTTCTATGAAACTACTAATGTCATATACTTAAACAGTATAAAAATTTTATTACTGTAATCTGTAAGCTACTCTGAATTCCCATTGGAAAATGTGGTTCCTCTTTTTATTCGTAATTAACTCACTTAATCTTCAGAACAAACCATTGAAAGTTTCTCATTGATGAGAAAAATAGGGCACAAAGGTATAAAATAATTTGATTTCTTCTTCTCTACAAACTATGTCAATGCCCACCTAATTATGGAGATCACTTTAGTCCTCTTGGTGCTCAGCCTCAAATCCCTCCTTTTACAACTATCAGCATACAAAGGGCCGCACAACTACTAGATCCTACCCATAACCAGAGTGAAAGGAGGATTATAAATTATATTAATAAAATATCTGCTTCAGATTGAGTTCACTATAAACCAGACTCTGAATTGAAGCTAAGACTGAATTGAAGCTAGGACTTTATTCAGGAGTGCTCGTGGGGTGACACTTGAGAAATGGGAGGGGAAAGACACAGGTAGAATGTGTCGCACAGGTGAAACAAAGGCTTCAGTTGATGTAATGAGGAGTTCTAGAATTGAAATGACCTTTCAGGCCTATAATAAGTTGGGATAAGGTGATCTGGTCATTGATCAGTCATAAGAAGCAGGCTGCCCCTTGAGAGGAGATATGATCTTAGGCAAAGCAGTTTTCTTCTTTTACCAAGAAGGAGTGATGCTGAGGATCATCTTTGGCAGCATTCCCTAGAGCTGGGAAAGTAAATATATTTCTGAAAAAGGGTCTTGGTGGCCCATCAAAATATCTCTCCAACCCCCATCCTTTAGATATTTAGTATCAGAATACTGTAAGCACTGCAGCTTCATCTTCTAGTTGGGATAATTAAGGGTTAGAAGGTAGAATGACAAAATGTAAAAGATATAAATAACAATTAAAAAAAAAGAAGGTAGAATGACTTGGTAGAGATCACAAAGACAGTAGCTACTGAGCTGGTCCTGGAACCCATATCTAACTGAGTGCAAAGCCTGTGTTCCTTCTCTACATTAAGCTACTTCCTCTAGGCACATTATAAATTGTATGACAGCATGTATGTGGTAATCTTTTGAAGACCAGAAATACACACTCATAGAACTGAACCCTTTCCAGAACTTCACTCTCCCATCATCCCCCCAATAAGCAATTCCCTTGGAGCCCACACACCCACTTGCTCTCATTTTCCACATGTTTACTTGGATGTAGTCACCAATTACATATTAGAAGGATGTCATCTGGAAAAGAAGCCACGATCATTGTTAAAGAAAAGTAAGAACTGCTTTCAGATTAAACTTGATGTCTACTCCAAAGCTGAGGCTATTCATATATTTTGAAAAAGAAACATTAGCAATTAGCCTTATTGATGGACTCTAAGGATACCCAAGAGTCTTTCAGGAGCCTGTAAGGTAAAAACTATTTTCATAAAAATATAAAAAAGTCATTGCTTTTTTCACTGTGTTGACATTTGTGCTGATATTGTGCTGACTGATGATACAAAGCCATGTGAGTAGAACTGCAGATGCTTCAGCCGGAAGCAAAGCAGTGGCACCAAACCATTTTAGCAATTGCATTCTTATACAGCATGCACTCACAGTTAAAGGACAAAAAAATAAATAGCCATTTCATTTTTAAATTTTTGATGAAACAGTAAAATTATTTCAGTACTCACACGAGCAACCGACAAACTATGATTATTCAGACTTGATATATATCCTACATTTTCTCAAAAATGATTGAAAAGAGCCCACCATTTCAAGGGGAAAAATTCATAGCAGAGAGAAAACTGGAGGAGCACATGTGGTGAACGGGAGCAGGAAAGGCAGAGCAGCCATTTGCTCCATCTTTAAAAGTTATCATGGCATGGGCCTCCCTGGTGGCACAATGGGTTGAGTCTCAGCACTATGAAGCTATCCACAGCCACTGCAGCATAAGTTCAATCCCTGGCCAGGGAGCTTCCCACATGGTGCAGCAGACCTCTGCCTCGCCGGCTGCTCCTTCAGTGGGGTACTTCAGTCAATCCGCCTGTTCTGCTCCCCACTCTGTCTCTGGTGAATCCTCTCACCATCCCACACCTCTGGCCTGCACCCCAGTTCTTGTATGCATAAATAATAAAAGTTATTGTAGCAGCTGGGCACTCCACCCAGGGCTTGGGTATCCTACTGCTTTGTGGAGGAAAACACCAACAGAAACAATTTAATGCAGTGCAAGTGACACAGGTTTTGATAGGAAAAGCACACATTGGTATGGAATCTAGAAGAGAAACTTAACCCAATCTGGGTCAGATAACATGGCACTGCACCAAATCTTAAATGACTTTATTAGGATTATCTAGTAGAGGAAGGAGAGAAGTCAGAAGGAATGTGATATGTGTCACCCACTCAGAGTGTGACTTCTTTGAGAAGTGAAATTATGTTAGTATGATCAGAAGGGAAATGCCCCTTGCAAGTTTGGCAATAGCCACTTCCACCTGCCATGCTTCACGCCATACTCAGTCATACAGAAAGGCCAGTTCATGTTTTAAATACTTAAAATAACTGTTGGACCCATCATTACTATCTTCTTAGACCTCCACAATTCTAGGAATCCAAGCTAGGGGTAAATAGACCAGAAACTATGATTTTCTGGGTTTGCGTAAGAGAGATATCACCCCCACAATGTGATTTCACCCACTGCCTAGCTCATATTAGTAGGGATCCTATAATGTTTAATGAAGATGTAAATGGTGCACATTCCTTTTTTTTTTTCTTCTATTCTTTTTTTTTTTTAAGAATTATTTATTTATGCATACAAGCTGGGGTACAGACCAGAGGCATGGAGCAGCGAGAGGGTTCACCAGAGACAGAGCAGAACAGGCAGATGGATGGAAATACGCTGCTTAGGGGAGCAGCAGGAGAGGCAGGAGAGGTCTGCTGCACCATGTGGGAATCTCCCCAGCCGGGCATCGAACTCGTGTCGCCGCTACCTACAGCTCCACAGAGCAGCGCCTAACCTCTGTGTCACCAGGGAGACCCCTAATTTTACTTTTCTTTGGCTCCTCAGTTCTCTGACTTGGGGGTTTGGTAGAGCACATAATCCATTTGCAAATTTGCCTCCACTCCAGAAGGTCTTGGTCCTAATACATCGTATTTCTCCTATCTTTATCTGACCATACCAATGATTCCTTGAGGACAGAAAACTTGACTTTTTCATCTCTGAATTTCCACCTTACAACCAAAGAAAATTTACTTAATAGGAAAGAAGAAAGAATTTGCTAGTCCTGTTGGTTTTCTTGCCCTTTTTTCACTCTGCTATCCAGATGCTCCACTAAAACTGCACTGACATCTTTTCTTTCCCACATGGATAAGTTTGTCATAATTCCTGTGTTTATATTTCCCTACCCACTCTGATTCAGAGGGAAAAATAAAGAGAACTCCATAGGAAAGTGCAAAACCCAAGCACAAGGAGGCGAGTGTGGGGAAAATGCTGAGTGTGTGAGTCAGCTCCCACCACTAAAGCAGATGTTAGATCCTTCTCACCAAATTCTTCCTCAGTTTTCTTTTTTCTCCACTCTAGTTAGGATCCATACAGAGTAGTGGCAGCTGATACAGACTGAGCACAAAAACCCATGGAAAAGTCTGAAGAGACAGGAAGAATCTTGAGCCAGATCTTTCCAAAATAAAAAATGAAGGTTACTGTAAGGGGACTTCCAGGTACTGCTAAAATGCTAAAGTTACAAACATTTTCTCAGTGTCTGTTTAAGTCTTCTTTGAAATACTGCTCCATCAATCACCTTCTCTTTGAGATTGATCTCCTGTAGCACATAAATCTGACCCAATCTTCTATTCAAAAGAAATCATATTTTTAAATGGGCTAGAAGCAACAACATAAATAATAAAAAAAATTAAAACTATTTCTGAATCTTCCTTTTCTTTTATGTTTTCTTTTCTTTCTCATCCAACTTTCTTTAAAGAGTTGGGTACACTCTCTGTCCTCACTTCCTCACTCCAATGCCCTTTTAAATCTACTGTGAACTGGCTCATTTTCCTCTCCTTTAATGGAAAATTCAATTGTACATATTCCTGTCTTTATTTTAGACATCTTAGCAGTACTTGACCTTTTTGGCCATTCCTTTCTTTCCCCTGTCCTACTTTGACTTTTATGGCACTATTCCCTGTTTATTTTTTTCTTTCTTTGACCACTCAGAGCTTCACACTGATTCCTTTGCTCTGCCCTTAAATACTGGTGTCTTCTACATGTATTTACATGTATGTAATTTTGTTCCTAGCCAGTTTTTATTCCCCTAGCAGTCCTCATTTAAGAAATAGTTTTGAAATTAAAAGTACAAATTCCATACAATCTAGAGATACATGTAACCCCATATTCATTGCAGCTTTATATACAACAGTGAAGAGCTGTAAACACCTAAGTCTCTATAGACAATTGAATGGATAAAGAAGGTGTAGTATACACACACAATGGAATACTACTCAGCTATCCAAACAAGATAAAACCCTGCCATTTGCAACAACATGGATGTATCTAGATGGTATTATAATTAGTGTAATAAATCAGTTTGAGAAAAACAAATACCATATGATTTCACTTACATATGGTACATAAAGAAACAAAATGAATGAAGCAAATAAAACAAAAGTAAACTTTTAGACTCTAAGATCAAATTAGCTATTACCAGAGGGAAGGGTACAGGAGGTGGGTCAATTGCATAAAAGGAGTCAATGGTCTGATAAAGGATAGAATTGGAATTTATGTGGTGAACTTAATGTGTTATGTACAGAGGTTGATTAATAATGATGCACACCTGCAATTTATGATGTTATATATAATGCAATGTTACTTCACTAAGTGTTTTTAAAAAGAAATGTTCTTGAGTACTTTCTACATGCCAAGAATTATTCTAGGCAACCAAAGACTAGAAGATAAGTTTCCTGTCCTATAGAGCTTAAAGTAGAAGGAATACAAGAATTTTCTACTCCACACAGTTACTAAAAGATTTCATCCTTATCCATCATATGTCATCATATCCATCAATATGTCCCTAATTTTATAGTCTACGGTTTCAATTTCAAACTTTATCCTGTATTATACCAGTCTTAACCCTCCACCTCAAAGTCCTCTAAAAAGTACTAACCCAAACTATATCAGACATTATTTCCATCTCATATAAGAACAGAATCAACTTAACTTGTTTGCATTATTGAATTAATTTCCTCCCCAAGGCCTTTTTCTTCTCTTTTATTCCCTATCCATGTAAGTGGCATCATACCCAACCAGTCATTTGAGTACTAAGCTAAGGAAACATTTAAGAGTCTCCCCTTTTTCATCCACCCCTCATCTAACTGGCTTCCAAGTCATAAAGAAATCATCTCCTCATATGTTTCTCTTACATCTGTATGTCCCCTCTTCAAAATCCTTGTAAATTGCCTAATCACGTCATCATCACTGCTTCCCTTCCTTTGGATTAAGTTCCTATTAGTCGCATATCAATTCTTCCTTCCACAGAATGAGTCTTCTAACACACAATATTGATAATGTTATTGCCCTGCTTAAAATCCTTCAATGGTTTTCTGAGTTGGTAAAGGTAAAACTACGATCAGTTTGCAAGGTCTTCCATGATCTAGATTCCATCATCAAGATCCTTCTACTTCTAGTCATAGTTCTCCATCTTCATCCCCTGTATAATCCTCTGCCATAACCAAATGTAAATTTTTAGAGTTATTAGAAGGAAAGAATACCTCATGTTTATGCCTCACTGATGTTACAAAAACTCTTCCTGAATACTATACATGTCCTTATCATCTAGTCTACTTATCATTCTTCAGTTATTACCTAACTTCACCAGGAATAAGCACTTTCTTTTTCATAGCATATCTCATTGGCAGTAATTATCACATTTTTTTTAACTCTTTGCTTTAATATTTTGATTCCTAGAAGTTAGAAACTGTAGTTTTCCCTATTCTGAAATAGAATCTAGCACATACCCAAAGGACACAAAAACACTAATCCAAAAGGATACATGCACCTGTATGTTCATTGTGGCACTGTTCACAATAGCAAAGGTATGGAAGCAACCCAGATGTCCAAAAACAGATGACTGGATCAAGAAGATGTGGTACATATACACATGGAATACTATTCAGCATTCAAAGAAGATAAACACATGCAATTTGCAGCAACATGGATGGAATTAGAGGGGATCATACTCAGCAAAACAAGCCAGAAAGAAAGAGAAAAATACCGAATGGTTTCACTTATAACAGGACTATAGGGAAACCAAATAGGAGAGAGACACTTGGGGAGTGGGGGGAGGGGGAGGATAAGGGCACAAAATGGAGCAGAAAAGAACACAAGGGACCACGGAGATGGATCACGGGTGAATTGGTGGTGGGTTACCCAAGGGGAATACAAAATGTGAAAGATATAAATAACAATAAAAATATATATTAAAAAAAAAGAATCTAGCACATAGTTGATGTTAAGAAAAAAATGTGCCTAAATAATAAAGCCCTGCAAATCAAACTTTTTTTTTTTTTTTTTTTTACCTAAAATCACTTGGAGTTGCTGTAATTTTAATTCCACAACATAATTTTATTTTTTCATCTGGACAGAAATATTTTTAGATATTTCATTTACAAATATAAAATGTTTTTAATCTATTAACTAACTTGATAGCTCACAACAGATAACTAATCTAATATCTAAGCTGGTGAATACCCAACCAGGTAACTGCAGAGGCCACTGCTGAACTCCTAACAGGTCAGTATTTCTGCGATCAACTGGTCATCCAGTTGCAGTTTGATTACCTTGAATCCATCTTATCATAGAGGGAACAATATTTGTTCTAACAAGTATAAACACAAATTCTAGATATTATCCTTCCCTTCCTGCACACTTAAGATAGTCCTACCTGGGCATCCCCAGTGCCGCAGGGGCTAGGTGCTGCACTGTGGAGCTGTTGGCAGCAGTGACGCGAGTTCGACACCCGGCTGGGGAGATGCCCACATGGGAATCCCCTCAGCAGTGTGTTTCCGTCGATTTGCCTATTCTGCTTCCTGCTCTTTCTCTGGATGAACCTTCTTGCCGCCCCATGCTTCTGGTCTGTACCCCAGCTTGTATGCATAAATAAATAAATCTTTAAAAAAAAAAAAAAAAGACAGGGTCTCCCTGGTGGCGCAGCGGTTGAGCGCTGTGCTGTGGAGCTGTCAGCAGCATGTGATGCAAGCTCGACGCCCAGCCGGGGAGAATGCCACATGGTGCGGCAGACCTCTCCTGCCTCCTCCGTTGCTCCCCTCAGCAGTGTATTTCTGATCTGCCTGTTCTGCTCCCTGCTCTGTCGCTAGTGAACTCTCTCACTGCCCCACGCCTCTGGCCTGTACCCCAGCTTGTATGTATAAATAAATAAATCTTAAAAAAAAAAAGATAGTCCTATCTTTTGTGGTCCTACCGAATGCCTCCCATTGCTGTAATACCTTACATAACTTTTCATAAAATTAGTGAAATATTTAATAACAAAGGAAGTAAGACAGCAGCTTCCCATCCACAGAATTCAGTAGTATTACCATGTTCCCCATTACTCGCAGACAGTTGGCTTGATACGATGATAGAATGGTCTAAAATGGGCTCACTTTGGACATTAAATGGGATACAATATCCTACAGAGAAATGTTTGTTTGGCAAACCATTTTCTCGGATTCAGTGGGTTTGGGATTTCTGCAGCCCCAAGGGAGAAAGTCTGCTGCATGAAATACTGAGACTACTACTCTTCCTTATTTTGTGGGTTTCTTCTGTTGCAAGAAGTATATCAATGCCCCAGAGATATTTTTTTCCGAATTACCAGAAGGAAACTGAACTGCTGCTACACAGTAGTGGTAAATAGGAATCTGTCTATATGGGAAACTCATTGAGGCACTTGTTCTCCAATGGTGCTGCTTAAAAAGACAACAACTAGGACAACCCAAAACAAATTCTTTCAAAGACTTACATATCATAAGAATAAAGATTTTAGTTACTAAGTAGACAAAGAATGCCAACCAGCTGAGGGACTAGAAGAGAGTAATGAAAGTACAAATGAATAGAAGGTGACTTTGGTTATCTACATGAGCCTTATAATCAGTTACATGGAAGTTGAGATTATATCTACATGTTTTACTTAATTTTTTCTTATCCATCACTAATTTCCACCCACAACCTTTCATTAAGAACTTGGTGATGGTTAGCATTCTTTTAGGTTTCAGATGGAAATATAAACAAATTGAGATCCTTACATGATGGTATGATGTCTGATGGAGTTTTTGTGTCATCTGTATTAAAGACATCAATTTTTTTTATTTTTTTAAAAGATTTATTTATTTATGCATACAAGCTGGGGTACAGACCAGAGGTGTGGGGCAGCGAGAGGGTTCAGAGTGGGGAGCAGAAAAGGCAGATCAACAGAAATACACTGCTGAGGGGAGCGGCGGGTGAGGCAGAAGGGGTCTGCTGCACCATGTGGGAATCTCCCTGGCTGAGCATCGAACTCGCATCGCCGCTGCTGACAGCTCCACAGCGCAGCACTTAACCACTGTGCCACCAGGGAGGCCCAACATCAATCTTTTATCTGGACAAAGAGACTAAGTAATAGTATGAAGAATAAAGGTGGCAGAGATTATCAAATATCTTCAAATTGGATTTCATATCAAACTTTTGCTGTGATCCTGGACACTGGCCATTACAAACTACATCAACAGGCTCCCATGACCAGGGGCTTCCTTGGGTTCAGAGAAAATCTGAGAATAGAAGGAAAATGAGATTGGCTATTTACTCTCTAGGTTCTCACCGTGACAGATCACCTCAGGTTGGCTGTGTCCCTAATTGAAAGATCACTGTCTCTCAGGTACCCTCTCCTAAAATGATCCTCTCTTTAAACTCCCTAGAGTAAACATATAATCATTTCTTATTTTAACTAGCCTAGGGAACTTCACCATCCCTATTTCCCTAATCCATGACTATACCTTTATGAATAGTCATTTCTAAAAACTATCCTCAAGTCCTTTATTTTGAGAATGTCATCTGTTTCTAACTGGAATATTGACTGATACAGCTGGTACCCCTTGCACTGTGGAAGGATGGTTTTGATTGCCAAAGTCTTAAAATGACTGCTGTTATAGATTTACACTCCTATGGAGGTCCCAGATTTCTGGATGAAATGGCTCTTGGGGAGACTTAAGGGAAAAAAGTTCTCTTTTTTTGTAGCTGTTAATAGGACTTCCTACCACCACCTCTCACTCCCACCCCCAAGGCAAGAGATTTGCCAGGACATACTAAAGTGAGGTTTGGATTCATTTAAATTTGCTCTGACAGTGAATTCCTGAGCTGTGGGCCTTGGACTAAGATAGCTGTCATGTAGCTGAGGACTGACAGTTAGCAGCTGTTCTTGGCTGGCTCAAAAGGGCATATATGAACAGCTGGCCACATGGTCAGGCTACAATACAGCAAAAAGAGAAAGGTGTGCTGTTCTCCTTAGTCACTAAGCACATTTCCAATAAAGTGATTTTTCTCTGTATGTAATATAAGAGAATTGAATCATCTGCAAACTAAAACATAAGAGAGAAATGGGTCTCAATTTGAAAGAAAAACATGCAAAAATTAAACTCATTTATTCTAGGGCCCCCAAATCTTCTATGACCATTTCCATACTTAACAATGTTCTAGGGCACCCTACTGCTTAAACTAAATATTCAGGGGCATTGTCTCTTTCTCCATACCACAAGTTCTAAATGAGCTTAGTGGGCCTCCGGTGGCACAGCGGTTGAGCGCTGCGCTGTGGAGCTGTCGGCAGCACGCGATGCGAGTTCGACGCCCAGCCGGGGAGAATCCCACATGGTGCGGCAGACCTCTCCAGCCTTGCCCACTGCTCCCCTCAGCAGTGTATTTCTGATCTGCCTGTTCTGCTCCCCACTCTGTCTCTGGTGAACCCTCTCGCCACCCCACGCCTCTGGCCTGTACCCCAGCTTGTATGTATAAATAAATAAATCTTAAAAAAAAAACAAAAAAAAAAAACTAAATGAGCTTAGTATAATGCAACAATCCAAACTGGGTTCAAATTGCAGCTTAATCACTAGCAAGCTGTGACTTTGGATACCGTTATATTCCATTCCTAGTTTCAGTTTCTTTATCTGTAAAATGTAAATAATGATATCAAATAAGCTTGATTAGAGATAATATGAGAGCAATTAATATGTTGAATGAGCTTGATTTATGGGATAATTAAATAAAACTTTGTTTTCCATTACAATATTTTAAGTGGAAGTAATTTTATTCTCCTGGATAAAAAAGAAAATGTTCAGATCCCACAATTTTTCTCCTATTCTTCTCTTAATCTTAGATACCAGACAATCCCACGATTCTCCAAGGAACAGAAAATGATTCCTTAGAGACATCAGAAAAGGGGAAGAAACAAAAATGAGTAGGTCTAAAGGAAAAATAAAGAAAATAACTATCATGTTTGAAAACTACACAATTGTACATAGAAAGCTTAAATGAATAAATGTACCAATGGCAGAAATAGTAAGATAATTTAAAAATGTGACTGCTTAAAAGATCAATATATAAAAATTAATTTCATTCAGGTTTCTGAAGAAAATATAAATAATTCCTATAAGAAAAATTAAATAGTAGAAAATATAATTTATCGTAATCAAAATTAATTGATTTGTCATTCATTTGAAAAAACTACATAGGGCCTTCCTGGTGGCGCAATGATTTAACTCTCAGCACTACAAAGCTATAAGCAGTCATTGCAGCACAAGTTCGATCCCCGGCCAGGGAGCTAACCCACACGGTGCAGCAGACCTCTCCTGTCTTGCCTGCTGCTCCCCTCAGCAGTGTATTTCAGTCAATCCACTTGTTCTTCTCCTCACACTGTCTCTGGTGAATCCTCTCACACACACATACCTCACCCCACACCGCTGGCTTATACCCCAGCTCTTGTATGCATAAATAAATAGGAGAGAGACAATCAGTGGGGGGGGGGGGAGGGAGGCGAAGGGAGGGAAGGAAAAGGGCACAAAATGGAATAGAAAAGAACACAAGGGACCATGGAGATGGATCACGGGTGAATTGGTGGTGGGCTACCCAAGGGGAATACAAAATGTAAAAGACATAAATAACAATAAAAATATATATTTATAAAAAACAAACAAATAAATAAATAAATAAATAAATAGGTTCTTAAAAAAAATTTAAAAACTATATAATTTGGGGAGTACAGATTCACACTTCAACATGTCACATGCTTCATTCACATTCCATCAAAGCTCCAGTGCCAGTATATGATCACATTACTCCCTCTAGCACCTCCTCCCTCCCTGACATCCACTCTCTTCTAATATTCACCATATTTTTCACAAAGTCTAAGTTTAGTTTAGACAATATAAATTAAATGACCTCACATTAATAGAGATATACTACAGTCATGGAAAGAGGGATTATTGTAAACATGTTAATTCTCTCCAAATTGATGGATAAATTGAATACAACTCTAATTGAAATTCCACTAGGATGTTCAAAGGAAACTCCCATTTTAAGATGTATAAGAAGAGGAAAAAACTGGTGCAGGCATAGACAAATCAACCACAGGCTTAGAACAGACATTACTGAAATAGAACTGCCCATATATTAAATACAGTTATCAGAGTGAGAGGCATCACAGACTATTTGAGAAAAGAGTGTTCATTCCTTATATGGTGTTAGGACAACTGATACCCACTTGGACAAAAATGAAATTGGATTCTTCTTACAGACCATATACAAAAATCAGTCCCAAATGTATTAAAGATATATATGATAGGCAAAACTTTAAAATTTTTTATATATATATATATATATATGTGTGTATATATATATATATATATATATATAGTTATTTATATCTTTTACATTTTGTATTCCCCTTGGGTAACCCACCACCAATTCACCCGTGACCCATCTTCACGGTCCCTTGTGAAATAACACACTATTAACCTATATGAAAGTAACATACAAATTGTGACATAAACACACTTAAGTATTACTGAACAATAAATATCAATTACAGGTATAAATTGCTCCATAAATTACTTTTAGACATGTCATAAAACAAATTTCAAATTACTATATTCAGTAGTATAACAAAAATTTTGAAATATATTTCTTGGGGCCTCTCTGGTGGCGCAACAGGTTAAGCGCAGCACTGTGGAGCTGTCAGCAGTGGTGTTGCCAGTTAGATGACTACCTGGGGAGATTCCCACATGGCGCAGCAGATCTCTCCTGCCTCACCTGCTGCTCCCCTCAGCAGTGTATTTCAGTCGATCTGCCTGTTATGCTCCCCGTTCTATCTCTGGTGAGCCCTCTCACTGCCCTACACTTCTGGCCTGCACCCCAGCTTGTATGCAAAAATAAAAAATAAATTTAAAAAAACTCCTAAAATTTTTTTTTGAAATACATTTCTTAAAGAATAAGTATGTATATGATAAAACTATGGGGAAAAGGAATACAGAAATCAAGAGAGAGGTTATCTCTGAGAAGTGGCTATGACAATGGAAGAGGGGAAAAAAGATGTAGCTAAAGTATTCGAATATTTGCATTCTTAATTTTGGTCACGGGTATATGTCTACCTGTTCATTTTTTGTTTTGCTACAGTAAGAATACTACACATAGTCTTCATGTCTCACAATTTCCTGAGGCTCTTTAGCTTTTTCAATCTTCTCTTTCCTTTGTTCCCTCTATTCTGCTATTGAGACCATACAATGAATCATTATTACAGTTATTGAATATATCAGTTCTAACAATTCAATTTGATCCTTTATCATTTTTATTTCTCTGCTGAGAGTTTCTATCCTTCCATTTTTTTTCAGTAGTATTCATTTTTACCTCATGGAGAATGGTTCTAATAGCTGCTTCAAAGTTTATGTCTGATAATCCCAACATCTGGCTTATCTCAAGGTTGACATCTACTGACTGCCATTTCCCTTAAGAGCAGGTAAGATTCTGCAGGTCTTATATGTAATGTTGGATTATTTCCTATACATTTTTAATATTTTGTTTTGAGACTCTAGATTGTGTTTAAATCCTCCAATAAATGTTGATTTGTTGTTGCTTTAGTAGGTAATAAATCCAGTTTTGTTCAGACCACAAGTTCTATCTACCTTCTGTGACAGGAGGTTCCAATGCCAGCTCAATTTTGGAAGACTTTGTTATGTTTCATTAGGTCTGTTCTGTACATTTCAGGGGTTAGTTAGGAACTTGTATCAGTTCATACACAAGAGTTAGGGGATCCCCTTTTCTAGAACTCTTGCCTCCAAGACTCCCCCAACACTCTTTGGTTCTTAGGGGAACCAGAGGGTTTCTATTCTGGGCCCTCTGGCTAGAAAGTCAGGGTTCCTGTCAGAATTATGTTACTTTATGCTGATTGAGAAATTCCATAGACATGTCTGTACCTTTGTATCAGAAGAGTAGGGTGTTTTGAGAAAAGAGAGGGAAAAAACAGGAATTTCCTCTATATTCCTTGGGCTAGGGAATCCTTTTCTCAGTTTATTTAGCCAGAAAGATGGATTATCTCTAGAGTACTCAAATGCCCACACCATGGCCCCCACTGCTGCCATGCAGCACCCCAAAGGGGACTGGCCTCAGAGAAGAATTAGGAGAAAAAAGGAAACAAAAAATAGGGGTTTTCTCTATTTTTAAGAGGTGGAAAGGAATAGTCCCAGTTCTCTGGTTTTAAAATCCAGAGCACTGAAATCCAAGTGTGAAGATCCTGGTTCCTATACTTACCAGATAGGTAAACTTGAACTTGGAGAACTCAGAGCACCACTGGTTACTCAAAGACTATGATTTCCTCACTTGGAATGTGGACCTAATGAGGTTGATTATATTTACATTAAGGATAAATAAAATCACGTGAGTGAAAGAACTACCAGGAAGACCAGCACATAATGAATACTTGTGCATCATTGTGTGCTGGTTGCAGTAAGTATAAAGAAATCTTTCTTAAGCTGTGAACCATCACACCTGTTTTAATTTTTGCCTGATAATAGGGTTTGTATTAGCCTGTCCAGTCAATATCAGACATTGCAAATGGTAGGGAAATGTTGATACGCTTGTATTATTTCATCTTGGGAAGCATGCTTCTAATTAGTAAGAGCTGTTTTATTTCAACATGAATGGGCAATAGCTCAGCAGATGGTCCCACTATTCCTGGGCCCCAGTGTGTTCCAGAGGAAATGTATAACAAACACTTCAGGGAGTATGCATTGTATTTTAATTTAATTGGGTTTCTCTTTTATATGAGAATTGTTTCATGAAGTTCTCATGACCTCACACAATTTTAGGTTATAAAGAGACCCTAAGTGATCAAGTATAATCAGAAGCCACTGTTCGACAGGGAATCAGAAGCTCCAATAGCCTCTCCCTCAATAATAGTGTTTCAGAATAATGACAACTATCTTCAAATATTTAAAGGACTTTAAGTAAAAGAACAGGAAGTCAATTAGAGCAACTTTAAAAATTAAAAGTGGTGGAAGCATTTTGAATTCAACTTAAGAGGGAAGATTCCATCAATTAGAACTGTCCAACAACCAAGGAAATGACAAGTGGTAATTTGCCATCACTGAAGGTATATGAGAGGATACTGAACCTATGTGAGATATTCTACTATAGATGCCTGTTCATGTGAGAATGATTTAACTGGGTACTCAAGTCCCTCCCAATTTTATAATTCTACAGTTGAGGATTTACTGAAGCAAATACCTTGCACAGTACAGAGCATGTAATATATGCTCTATGAAAACATGATAGATTACTACCTAGGTTCCCTAAGATTGCCCTAGAGCTTATTCTCATCTCACTTCTAAGGTCCTTCTTTCTTCATACTGATGATCCATTCATGATCAGTTAGATCCCCATTTTCAAGCAAACTGGAAATGCAGGTATTTGACATGGGAGTGCTCCTGGAGGCCAGACCTGGCTATGGGAATGAAGATGACTATAGCAGCCATGAAATTGCACTGCTCATATCTCTCTTCAAGAAAGAACTGACTATAGGGCAGCCAAGAGGAGTGAGATAACAGTCCCTAGCCATTAGCATCCTTAGAATCTATATTAGCTTTCAAGCTAATACTCCATGATTCCTAGGAGTTTTCACTAACAATGCACCAAGGTAATGGTACTAGGGCCTGGATACTTAGCCTGCACTGGAACTCCTCTTTCAGGCTATCTTTGCCCCGAAGCACTCTACATCTTGATTTGAGTCTACCCTGACCCAGTCTTATTTATTCTCTTCTTTCCTTCCCAAGCCTCAGATCTGTATCACAGTCTGAGGTTTTCCCTATCCAGTCCAGTTTCTCTTCCTGTTACCTTTCAATAAAGGTCTTACTCTCCAAACTCCATCTCAATCTCTGTTTCTAGAAAACACAGTTGATCCCATTGCTATCCCTGCAAATAACTATAAAGCTTACAGTAAAAGAGATAAAGGTTTGCATTCCAAATAAGAATCTGATTCATAAACGTTGGTGAGGAGATTAAGAAAGTAAGAAAGAGACCTAAAGAACAGGATTGTAGCAAAGACCCGAGGGCAGCAGCAAGGATTTGAGAGGTGGATCCTGGAGAGATCCCTGGAGGAATATTCTACAGCATGGGAATATTTCCATAGGAATGGCCAACCATACTGTCAATGCTTTTCAGACAAAGTCATTTAATAGTGCTTTGTATGTATGGTGGCTAGGGAAAGGAAGAGAAACTTCCCGTTCTCAAGTCACTGACATTATTCCATAGCACAGTATGGCAATGTGGGCAATAAACTTCACTGATGTGAAGTACCAGCTCTTAGGGGCCAAAAAGCTATTATTTTATTGTATGCTTAATATGTATCATATTTCACCCATTGTTGTAAGAAACTATTTATCAAACAGTTTCTGAAGGTCTCAGAAATCTGAGAGCAGCTTGCTGAATCACTTTGGTTCAGGGTCTTTGCAGATAAGCTGACAGGATTGCAGTCCTTTCAAAACTTATCTGGGACAGAAGGATCCACATTCAGGACCACTGCTGTGATCACTGGCAGGTCTCAGCTCCTCACTTTGTGGGCCTTTCCATAGGGCTGCCTGACACAGCAGCTGGTGTCCTCATAAGTGAGTGATCTGAGACAGAGAGATCATGCAAGGTGGAAGTCTGTCATATCCTAGTCTCAGAAATGAAATCCAAGATGTATAACAATACATGCTGACTGAACCCCTTTTGTTCTGCCTTTTTTGTCACTTCACTATCTCACACACAGGATGATGAACCCAAATACAGCACTAGGGTGTGAATACCTAAAGACAGGGATCATTGGGATCATCTTGGAGGATGGCTACTACAACCTCAAGGGGGAGCAAAATGAAGCAAATATTTTACGAGTGATGAAAGTGAGGCTCAGTGGTAGAGTCAAGATTTGAACTAAGAATTATGTCCCTGACCATTATGCAATCTGTCTTCCCAAGCAGAGGAACAGAAGGCAGGGAAAAAAGAAGATGAATGTATTTAAACTGGACTAAAAAGATGTGGTATATATACACAATAGAATAATATTCAGCAATCAAAAAAGGTAATATCATATCATTGGCAGCAACATGGATATGGGGAACCAAACAAAGGGTAAGTAAAAAACAAAAACAAAAACAAAACTAGTAGGCAAACAATGAATTGAAGACATTCAGCAGGGGAGAGGGAACAGAACAGGGAAGGGGAGAGCACAAGACTGTGGTGATGGTTCATGGGTGACTGGGAGTTGGAACTTTATGGGGATTACACCTGAGAAGAGAAATCAAACATTTTACAAAAATGAACAACAATGTAGTATATTTATACACTTAATTAAAAAATATACTTGATTAAACTGTGGGTGGTTAAGAAAAGAATGTCATAAATTGAAGCTACCAGAGGGGTTTGATGGAAAACTACGGGTGGAAGATTATGGTAGAGGACTATGGAAGTATTGGTGGTAGGTTTGGAATAGTAACATACATCTGAAGAGATGTGAACCTATACACTTAAACTATAAATAGTAACGTGAAACATCACCTCAATAGAAAATAATACAGTTAAAAACATATTAAAAAAGAAAGAATGTCATAGATAATAATAATTTGTACAAGAGAACAATTCCTCATTATCAAGGGTAATCATTATACCAAATGTAATGTATAAGGAATTAGTTCCCCATTTTCCAGATCACAAAAGAAAATTCAGAAACACTAAGTGTTTGGCTCATAGTTACACAATTTAATAGAGTGTAGTTAAACAGAGGTCTTCGTTTTCAAGTACGGGGCTCTAGTCTATACATTGGATATTACTGCCACCTTTCCAACAAAGGACAAATTGCTGGTTTATATTCTCTGGAATAGTAAACAAGGAAACTCTAGTGGAAAATAGCATCTAGAAATTTGTTTATTGGTTAGGTGTGAAGTCAAGAAGACCTACATCAAAGTGAGAGAATTAGTTGTTGCTTTTTTATGGTGTTCCTTAAAGTATAATATCAGATACAAAAGTGTACATAAGTATATAGTTCATTGAAGTTTTACAAACTGAGCAAGATAAATGAAGAAGCTGATATTATCATTCACCCCAGAATCCCCTTTGTTCTGCCTTTTTGTCACTATCTTCCAACATAGTAACCACTATGCCAACTTAGAGTAGCACGGATTGATTTTTTTGTGCTTTCAGAATTTACATAAATATTATATATTTTGCACCTGGCTTATGTTCCTGAGATTTGCCTATACTGTTATATATATACCCATAGTTTTCATTTTTGTTGTTACATAACATTCCATTATGCAGATGTTTATTTATCCACTATACCAGGGGCTAACGAACTATATCCAAATGTGACACACCTCCTATTTCTATATATAGAAGATTCTTACAAGTTAAGAATATTTGAACATTTTAAATGTCCTAAAAAATCAAAAGAATAATATTTCATGGTACATGAAATTTAAATCAAAGTCCATAAATAACATTTTATTGGAACACATCACAATTTTTCCCCATTATATTGCTGCTTTCACATTACAATGGCAGTTAAACAGCTGTAACAGATACCTCATCCAGTACTCTTGCTTTGCACTGTTGCTGGGGGCTCTACAAATAGAAGCTGGAGGTTCTACAATTGTAACTTGATTTTGCCTCTTGACCTGCAGAGACTGAAAATTTACAATCTGTCCTTCCACAGAAATTTTTTGCTGAGTTCTGTACTATTCTACTGATGGGCATTTAAATAATTTCCAGTTGGACGCTCTTAGGATTAGTGGTGCTTTGAACAATCTAATTCCTGTTTTGGTGAACATATGCAAGCATTCATTTGGGGTACATAACAAGGAATCACTGAGTACTGGTTTGTGTCTGGCTAAAAAAGTACTGCTAAGTTAGTTTGTACTAATTTTAAACTCTAATCAGCAGTATATGAAAACTCCAGTGGCTCCATATTATCACCAAAAATCTGTATTTTCTGTCTATTTCATTTAACCATCTTGTGATAATATAAGGATGATTTTGTAAAGATGATTGTAGCAATCTTTTTATTAAGCTGTGACAAACACTATTACTAATTTCAGCTATATTATCACTTTATAAGCCTTTTTTTGTTGTTGCTAATGGGGAAATGTGTTCAGCAAGGCTAAGAAATTTTAAGGTCACACGGTTATTAAGTAACAAAACCAAGAATTTTATTCAAATCTGATTGACTTCATAGCCTATATTCGCCCTACTGCACCAAGTTACCTCTCCACATGACAATTTAACAAGACATCACACCCTTAGAGAATGTTAGCTATAAGAATGTCTTTAAGTAGCTTTCAAATATTTATTAGAAAAAGGGGTTTGATGAAGCTATGAAGAGTAGGTATGGGGGTGTAGGCAAACACACTCTCATTTCTACAGCCTCCTGCTACAGTGGTTGACTGCTGCTTTCTGCCTCTCTCCGCCCTCTAGATGGTTATGTTTATTACATGCTCTGACAGTTGAGGTCTAGGGTGAAAAATGATAACAGATTTGTATTCTCAAGATCATCTCCAGATGCTGGCCAGAAGCACCTCTGGATTCATGAAATATTTGTCTTTAGTATTTCTTGAAGATGGATGATTGGGGAAAAAAGTTCTAGGAACATTTCAGTATAAATCATGGGGAATTCCTTTCTTTGGCAATCTGGAATGCATTTCTCTATTTCTTTAAGAAGAATAATGTGAGTATTAATAACTTGGTTGGAATAGAGTCTGGGCCAAAATAAGATGATCATGGAAATTATTATTGATGGTTTCTTGTAGCCAAATAATCTGTTCCCCCAAACCTGGAGTTTGTCATCTGCAGGTGAATGACAGCTGAACAGCCACACATGAGTCCCTTGGATGATTCCTCTCCTCTCCATCCAACTGACACTTCCTCTATCCTCCACTCCGCTACCCAGATTTTAGATTTTTTTTTTCGTGTTATAAATCACAAAACAGGTCTGTTAATTTTCTCTCCTACTTCCACGAAAACAGGTATTCAAATTGATACTAGAGTTGTCCTAATCTGATTATGCCATTGGCCTTGATCAAATAGTTCTGAGGGCTCATATTTTCCTATATCTGTGCTTTCTAGTCTTTTCTTGATTTTACACCCCATACACATGAAAATTCCATTTATTTACAAAAATATATTTTTACCCTTATGTATGAGATTTTTATGAGAGCAGAGAGAGGAATGTATGAGATGAATTATGTCTCCCCAAAATTCATATATTGAACTCCTAAATGTCTTGTTAGAAGAGATTGGGACACAGAAAGAAGACTAACTTCAGTCACTGGAAGAAGACACACAAGCACTCTGAAGAGATAATCCTGACCTTGGACTTCTTGTGTATTAATAACTTGGTTGAAATAGAATCTGGAACAAAATAAGATGATCACAGAAATAACTCTCCAGAACTGTGAGAATGAAAAAAATCTGGTTTTTTTAAGTTACCAGCCTATGGCATTTTGATATGGCAACCCTCAGAAACTAATACATCTACCAAAAAAAAGCCAATAAAAGATTTGAACAGGCATTTCAAAGAGAAAGAGATAAGAATGACTGGTATGTGCATAAAAAGATATTCAACATCATTATTAGTCACAAGGGAAATGTAAATTGAAAATACAAAAGGATACCTTTGAAGAATGCCATTGGAACTTTGGTGGGTATTTCACTGAATCTGCATATTGCTTCGGGTAAGGTGGCCATTTTAACAACATTAGTTCTTCCAATCCATGAGGAGGGAAGATATTTCTGTTTCTTTGTGTATTATTCTATTTATTTGAACAATATCTTATACTTTTCATTGGAAGGTCTTTCACCTCCTTTGCTAAGCTTATTACTAATTATTTAATTCTTTTTTATGCAATTGTAAATGTGTTTATTTTCTTGATTTCTTTCTCTTCTATTTCATTGTTTATGTATAGAGATGCAATTGGGTTTTGTATATTGGCTTTGTAGCTTGCCACTTTACTATACTGATTTATTTTTTTTCAATAGTATTTTAGTGGAGTCTCTAGGGTTTTCTATGTATATTACCTATCATCTGCAAATAGTGGTAGTTTTACTCCTCTCCCAATTGGATTTATCTTATATCTTTCTCTTGCCTAATTGCCCTAGCTAAACTTTCTAATACTATTGTTGGATAGTGGTGAAGAAAGCCTTATCTTATACCTGATATTAGAGGAAACAATCTCATACAGTATATTTTCATTGTCATTCAATGCAAAATAATTTCTATTTGTGATCTATTCTATAGATTATTTAGGAGTGCATTACTTTATTATAAATATATAACATTATTATCATTGATTTCTAATTTAGTTCTGCTGGTATCAGAGAACATAATGACTTGATACATGTATATATTGCAAAATGATTACCACAATTACTTAACATCCAGCTCCTCACATAGTTTTTTTTCCTTGTGATGATAACTTAACCACTTTCAAATATACAACAGTTTTTTAACTATAGTTACAATGCTGTACTTTATATCCCCCAAATATTTATTTATTTATTTATTTTTCTATGAACTTTTTTTTTATTTTATTACTTTTTATTTTTTATTTATTTTTTAATATATATTTTTATTGTTATTTATGTCTTTTACATTTGGTATTCCCCTTGGGTAGTCCACCACCAATTCACCCGTGATCCATCTCCATGGTCCCTTGTGTTCTTTTCTATTCCATTTTGTGCCCTTACCCTCCCCTCCCCCGGACCCTCCCCCTCAACCCTGCTGAGTGTCTCTCTCCTATTTGGTTTCCCTATAGTCCTGTTATAAGTGAAACCATTCAATATTTTTCTTTTTCTTTCTGGCTTATTTCACTGAGTATT